>JAPSGF010000041.1:2557204-2589906 GCA_035772895.1 Perdix hodgsoniae
TTCTTTCTTTCTTTCTTTCTTTCTTTCTTTCTTTCTTTCTTTCTTTCAGAATTGGAGAAAAAGAGAAGGATATCCTCTCCATCTTGTCATTCAGCAAGCAGAATGGGTTATATGTGGGTTTAGGCAGAGGAAAGATTGCTTTATGACCTCTTGTTGAAGGCAGCGCAGTCTTGACCTTGGGAATTGTTTGATACCTGATTTATTGCTGGTTTACCCAAATCAGTGATGAAAATTTCATTTTGGAGTGAAGCAGGGAAGAAAACACAAATAAATAAACACTCATGGAAGTTCCTTTCTTGCCCCTTCTGCAGACCTATCTTCTGAAAAATGCCTTCTTAGGTTGGACTCCCTGTTTTCACTACAGGTTACACTCAGTCCCTCCCATCCCCTCCCAGTCTACAGACCAGTGAGGTAACAGTGGTGCAGGATGATGGAGTTGTATACATAATAGTCTTTATCCTCTTGTCTTTGTTTCTTAGTGTGTGCTCCTCCAGGCTTCCCACTGCTGCTGCTCCAGTGTGGGACCTCTGCTGGATACAGTCTTTAAAGGTTGTCCCCACTCTTGTGTGGATTTTTCTTCTTCTTCTAAGAGTGCATCTCCTGCCATCTCCCCAGCATCATCTCATTGGTATGAGTTACATAAATGAAAAAAACATAGTATTGCATTTTTTCCCCACTAAGACCTTGTTCCTGGAATAGCATGATTAAACTTCCACTATGTTTTTAATGTAGACTTATAATCCTTGCTTAAAAAGAAAATCTTGAAAATGTAAATTGCAAATGGCAAGTATAAAAATAAATAAAATGTGAATTATTTTTTTCTCTTTGCTTTTGGAGCCAGTTCAAAATGTGCAAGCCCTAAGGGTTTGCAATACCATGGAAGAAGCTGCTTCTCTGTTATGTCCATATCTGTAAAACTACAATAACCTCTGTAACTCTTCTGTATTACGTCCCCACCAAGTATATAAGTTTATATTTCAGTGCATTTTTGTTTGCTTATGTCATAGCCTACAGTGTTCTGGAAACTACTGGTTGAGTGGATACATACATAGCGATAGAAATGGACTGACTGCAAAGCATGGTCTGTAGTGATGAGGAAAAACATGGATTTAAAAGAAAAACTCTCACTGACAACACCCTTTATAGAGTATCATGGGAAATAAAAAGACACAGTGTTCTCTGAAACTGCAGTATTTCCTAAGAAACATCTAGTTCTGCTTTTTCCCCATAACACTATCTTTACCTTCTGGTAAGTTCAAAAATTTCTTAATGTGCCAAGGATAACTTGTCTGTACATCATTCAGAGAGAGATCATTCATTTCAGACCTGTAGTTTAACTGCAAGAGAAGAAAACTACTACTACTACTAGAGAGTAGTGAGACACTGACACAGACTACCCAGAGAACTTGTGGAAGCCATAACCTTGGAGGTGTTCAGGGCCAGATTGGATGAGGCCCTTGGAAGTCTGGTCTAGTGGATGCCCGTGGCAGGAAGGTTGGAACTAGATGGGCTTTAAGGTTACTTCCAACCTGAGCCAGTCAAGATTTTCCCTGCCCTTCCTCAACTGATATGCGCTGCGGAAGCAGCCTGTTAGTTGTTATGCCTTTAGAAGCCACTTGTGGATAAGAAGAATTTTCCTTTTTTGGCTATTTAAATCTAACCAGAAGGGATATTTACTCACAATATCTGCAGGGATATGGCTGCCTCACCTCATGTTTCTCTTAGGTTTCTTGGCCTCAGCCTCTCAAATAGCAATGCAGCTCTGGACAAACTGTCCAACTGTGAGATAAACAATACTATAAACCCATACGATGCTGGGTGATGAACTGGCTCAATGACAGATCTCAAGGTGTTGCAGTGAATCCGCTACATCTAGCTGCTGTCTAATCACTAGCTGTGCTCCCCAGGACTCAGTTCTAGCACTGATTTTATACAACACTTTTGTCAGTGTTCCAGATGTAGAAGTGGAACACATCCTCAGCAAATTCACCAATGCTGCAGATCTGGTAGGTGCTCATCACTCTCTGGAGGGATGAGTAACCTTGCAGAGAGATCTGGCTATACTGTTGGACAATCAACAACCACATGAAAATGAGCAAAAGCAAAATGCCTGGTACTGCACCTGAGATAGAGGAGACCAAGAAGTGACCTAAATGCTCTGCATTTCTCTGAGGAGAGGAAGCAGAGGGGCTCTCCTCCTGGTACTGATGGTGGAGTGTGTGGGAATGGCACCAAGCTGCCAGGGGAGGTTCAGGCTGGACATTAGGAAAAAAGCCATGAGGGTGGTCTAACATAGAAACAGGTTTCCTTGGGAAGTAGTTGATGCTCCATAACTGTCAGTATTCGCTGGGGCATTTGGAAAATGCCTTCAGTAGCATACTTTAAAATGTAGTTAGTTCTGACGAGGTCAGGCAGTTGATCTTGATGGTTTTCCTAGGTCCCTTCCAACTGAACTATTCTAAATTCTGATTTCTAACCCTGTTCTGCTGTTGTGAGGGAAGATTTAGGAAGACAAATATGAAGGGGTAGAGAACTGGGGCTGGATTAGAATTCAGCTACGCTACTGTAAGACAGCTTTGAACCAGCTTCAGCACATTCACCCAGTGTGACACATCTGTGTATCACTCGGATGTGCAGAAGGGGAAGTGAAGCTTGAGGCTTAAGCCTGACACCCTTAGCTGTGTGCAAGTAAGAAACTTGGGCTTTTGAAGGGTGGAGTAACCACCTTGAAAGGTTGTACACAAAAGCATAGCTGTCCAGGGATAAATTCACTATTCCTGGTCAGGGCTGAATGCACTGGAAGTTGTGTTCTTATAATTGATTTATTTGATTTGATTTGATTTAATTAATTCACGTGTCCTCAGCCTGCAGTAAATTTATTTCAAAATAGTACAACTGTGAGGTATACAAGACATAAAAGAAGAAAAATCTCAGCTGATTGTCTTTTCTGATTCTTTAGTCAGGCAGAAATTATTTCCTCTGTGCAGTAGGTGTGGTCCACTACAGATCTGCATATCAGCAGAGAAAGCTTTTCAAATATTGGGGCTGAAGAGAGATGCCATTTTATGCCACCCATTTTATGTGCTGACAGACAGATCCAGTTTCTGGAGTCAGTTGAATATGGAAAATAATCTGGGTGCTCATACAAGAAGAAAATAGTGTGCAGGGGCATGCTTTGGAAACTTTGGAAAGTTGAAGTCAGACTTACAGCTTCTGAAGACCTGACTCATGGTTCCTGAACGTGTGGGACTGCTGATGTGGTAAAATATTTGACTCCTCAAGCATGAAAAGCAAGTCACATCCTGGGGGTCTCTGCTGTGAGGTGTGCCTTGGTTGTTCAGCCTGCTGGAAGCCCTCTGCATGCCCAGTGCGTGGAGCAGGGGGGAAGTCACCATTTCATTAATCCTTCTTCAACACCTTGATGCCTTCCTCAGAACTCATTTCTACACCACTCCTTCCTTACCCCCGCCTTCTGTGCAGAACTTGCAGCAATATGTTGCCACTTTCTCCCTGACTTGGGACTCAGCTGCAAATGCCACCCACCCGTCTCTTCCTTGTTCTCACCGATCTCCATGCTGTTCCCAAGAAGTATTCCTCAGAGAAGGACTTGATTTCCAGGGGTGGTGAAGTGACTAATTCAAGATCAAACAGTTGGGCAGTAGCAGAGGCAGGAACTGAAATTGGGTCTTCTGACTCAAGTTTCTTTTGGCTGCAGCCCCTGGGTTACAAGGCAGAACTCATCAGCACAGTAAGTTTCAGCAGTTGCTGAGGCAAAACTTTATTTTATTTCCCAGAAATACTGTATCTGTGTCATCCTGTTCTCTGCCCACTCGGAAGCAGCTTCTCAGCATTTGACTTTTAAAAGGGAAGGCAAGCAGGAGATGTCTGAGCGGTTGCACACTTTTGATCAATGAGAGAGGTGAGCCAGACTGTGTTCCAGTGACCTCCTGCTATATGAAGGCTTGGCCTGCCTGACAGGATTTCTGGCTGCTGAGTAGTTGTGAGTCACAGCCTTTACTGCTTGGATTTGATGCGGATTTTTACATCAGATGCTGCGGAAACGAGGTGGCCTCTCAAATATTTGCATTGCTTGGCAAGCTAGGGTAAACGGGGGTGGATTCAGGAAGTTCTGGCAAGGGCAAGCACAGCTGGTGTTAAGGTCTTTGCAGGGCTCCTTTGTGTGTGTGCATGTGTGTGTGTGTTTGTAGGAAAATAGTGAGGCCCCTTGGTTTTTTTCCAACTAGGGTTCCTGGGAAAGGATGAGTAATCTGGAGATTTCCTGTGAGTTCTGGAGTGAAAGAAAAAAACACGTGGCCTCCTGGGAGAATCTTCTTGGATCTTCCACCGTCTCAGTTTTCCCCTCAGCAGCCCAAAAGCTTCCCTTGGAGCCTGCCCTGCTCCATTTATTTCTGTTCACTTGCCAGTGGACGCTGTAAAAAGCAATTACAACACGTGCCACGTTAATACCATGTTAGAGCTGGAAAGCTCGGGCTCTGAGCTGTGCAGTATCCTGGTGCTTCAGGAGCTAAACCAAGGGCAGTAGGCAGCTACTTGTGGTTGAACTGTGCATGGCTGGGGATGCTGCAAGTGCTGCCTTTCATGTTTGAGAACATCTGCTCGGAGAGGGAGGGACTGTGTGCCAGGTGTTTTGTACAGCACCTAACACAGCCTTGTGCAGGCATTTTAGACATCAGGTCTGTATCCAAAGTACCTATTTCTGTTATTTCTAGACGGTCATCAGTACTATTTGTCCACAGACTTCTATAGCTAGTGTTTCTCGATGTGTGCTTAGCCATTTTAATTTCTAAGTCCTTTACAAATATTATGTAATTAGGAAAGTAACTCTCTATTTGCACAAATAATTGCACAATCATGCGTTCAAAATTCAGCCTTTGGAAATGTAGTCCTAACTGAAATTCACCTGCTCCTAACTGCTCTCCCCTAACTGAAATTCATCTACTCCTAACTGTTCCAGCTGCTTTTCTGAAAATGATCCTTCCAGTCCCCTAACTGACTGGTAATGATAATAAAATGAATACAGCTTGGGCACATAAAATGCTTGCCTCTGCTCTGTAAAATAAGAGGGAAGTAAGAGCTGATTCTGGATTCCAGTGCCAGTCTATTTTCTAAATAGGCTGGCTCTGTAATAGGAAAATGGGTGCAAAATAGCCACATCCCCCAGTGCCTGATCTCCAATTGCTGATAGAACTGAGGGCTAGTAAGAAGTTCACATAGCTGATTTGCATTCTGACGAGTCTCAGTGCTGTGCCAAACTGAGGCCAGGGAAGGATTTATCCCTATGACTTCCTGAACAAGGTGTAAGCCCTTGGTGCAAATCTCAAGACTTAATTCCCTACCCAAATCCAGAGTATTTCTGTTTGTTTTTTCTTCTGTTTTTCTTTTTTATTTTCCTCCAAAGGTTAAGTAGTTCCCACAGGGTGAAAGAAAGGGTTATTGAAAGCAGCAGGTCCACTTTTGAATATTGCACTTCTGGTAAATCTCTGATCCAGCATCTAGTGGTTAACCACTGATACAGGAAATGACATTTAACGTTTTATCACTCAACAAGAAATGGAAGAACAAGGCACGTCTGTATGAAGTGAAAATGGATCATTGCCTGCTACCTTACTCTTAAAGGCACATCAATCCTTTTGAAAAGATCTTGTTTTTCAAGCTTGGACTTTTTTAGCCTCTTTGTGCACTTTTCTGCTGAAAGCAATCCTAAAGCCTGGAGAACAAATCCCCTTCTTCCCACTGTGACAGCCTGACTCCGAGGTTTAGTTTGTTAAAATAGAGGTGATGGATATAATAAATATCATAAATGACTGATATCCTTCTGTATTTTGTGCCTTTTGAAAGAGTGTTGCAGGTTAGCTGGCAGCAGGACAGGAAGATGTGGGATTCAGTAGATGGCACTCTCTGCTCTGACTCAGGGCTCAGCACGGCACACTGCCTTGGGTTGGGGCAAACATGCCCAAGCAGTGAAGGAAAAAAGAGAACAGGAAAAAATCATCAGAACACAGTGCTGAAACTTCATCATAAATACAAATTGTTGTGGGTTATTGATTTCAGTGTCCGTGCTTTGACTTTCAGCAAGGAGCACATGCCTGCTGCCAGCATGGTTTAAGTGACAGCGTTTGCTGCCTGATCTGCTCAGCCTTACTCCAGTAACAGTGAGTGCATGCAGGAAAAAAGCAGACAAGGTACAAAATAAAACAATTTGTCCCTGTCCAACTGGATCCAGAAAGTCTACCAAATACGCCTATGTCCTAACAGATTCAGATGTTTTTATATGGAAACCCAGAACAAAGCAACAAGGTACTGTTCTGCTGCAATTAGAATTTGTGGACAAATCTTGGTTTTTTAACTGTTCCAGTGGACATTTTCACTGAACAAAACAGTGCAAGATGTTTTCCAAAGAGTTTCACAGGCTGCCAAAACTTTTGTGAAAGTATATATGATGATCCACATGAAAGCATTATGTGAAAGGTAGGCCAGACCTCCTGACCTGTAGAGATGTGTCACAAAATTTTATGTGTCCACACGCTCCAGTGAGCCTGTGGATGGTGCAGCAGCAGGGACATCTGCAAGGATTTCAAAGGCAGTTCTTCAAAAGTCCTGCTGCCTTCTGGCTTGGCTGGCACAAAACTGGAGATGGGGTGAGCATGAGTACTGGAAAGCTGGTTTGCTCTGATCCCCAGCAATGAACCCATTAGACAAAACAGAATCACAGAATCACAGAATGGCCAGGGTTGGAAGGGACCTCAAGGATCATGAATCTCCAGCCCCCTGCCACATGCAGGGCCACCAACCTCCCCATTTAATGCTAGACCAGGCTGCCCAGGGCCCCAGCCAATCTGGCCTTGAACACCTCCAGGGATGGGGCATCCACAGCCTCTCTGGGCAGCCTGTTCCAGCACCTCACCACTTTCATAGTAAAGAATTTCCCCCTGACATCCAACCTAAATCTCCTCTCCCTCAACTTAAAACCATTTCCCCTTGTCCTGCCATTATCTGCCCTTTCAAAGAGTTGATTCTCCTCCTGTTTGTGGCTCCCTTTAGGTACTGAAAAATCACAGGTAAATTGGCAAGACAAAATCAAACATCTGTGGCCTAGTGCTAAGCTCAGATGGGTAGCCTTTATGTGTACCAAAGTGTATTGGAAACGGGGTGCAAGAATCTGTGGGCATTATTTAAACAGGAGAAAAGAGAGAATTGTTTTTCTAGTTGTCAGCACACTCCTTGTTCAGTCAGATTGTCACTTCTTCAGCCTGCTGATAATTTTTCTTTTTGGTTATGGAAACTTCCTTGAATGCAAAATGCAAAATGAGGAAGCTGTGGGAGCTGCTTGGAAAGCATAGGTGAGGTCCCATAGAAACACACACAGCAGCCACAAAAAGTGAAGACGCACATGCATTTACAGATTCAGATTCTTAGCCATTAATGCTGCATTGCTTTGATAGAATTGTGATGTATTTTATACACCAGAAAGACCATCCCATGTAGAAAAAATCTCTTCTTTGCAACCTTGTAAAGCAGTTGGGCACAGCCAGAAGTTCTGCAGAGACATGAGCATACCTTTGGCCTCTGTGAATATCTGCCAGCCAGCAGCAACTGGCACAGCCAGGGCCTCCAGCTACACCTTGGGAAGTGCTGCTATTTATCTCTGCACTTGATTGCACCCAATTACTTGGTAAGAGCACGTTCTTTGAAAAAAGATCTGGAGCTGGATCGTTCTTTCCTTGAGACTCTGCCAGCTGCCATCCCCAAAGCTATTTTTAATCAGACAAGCTTCCCCATCCCTGCCAAAAAAACTCGTAACAATTAATAACAATAAAACAAAGGTAACCTGGATAAATGAGTTGCACTCACTCTATAAATCAGCAGCAAAAACTGCTAGGGAGGATCGGCGCTGCATCACTAATATGCTCAGTCTCCTGGTTCAAGCTCAGCCCCTTCGCTGTGCTGCACTCAGTCCCTGCGCTGCCTGCCACAGGTCGGGCAGCAGATGGGCACTGAAACCTCAGCACAGCATGCAGCTTTGATCCACCTTATTGTGAATGTGAGATGGGTGTGAATGATCCCACTTAGTGCCTGTCACGTTGTGCTGCTATGTTCATTAATTTAGGGAGCTGTGAGACTACAAAGAACTGTACCCAAAGCAGGCTTGGTGGTTGGGTTAGGGCCTCTGCTCCGTCATGTCGAAGCCTCTGGTGTGATTATTCGCCTGCAGGCATGCATGTCTGTGTACTGTGATCCTGTCAAGAGCTAAGCTGTGCTGGGCTGGATCAGAGCGTGGACAGGAGGCCTCCAAAGACACTGTCGGAGCCATTTCAGGCAGAAGCCTCTGTAAGCAGGAGGGGTGCTGGGCCCTCTGTCTTACCCACATGTGGTAACAAGAGTTTATTGGTTATTTTATTGGGAAAAAAAAAAAGAAGTAAAATGCACAGAGGTGTGAGTCTGTGGTACTGTCCTGGCCATGTCCCAGGCTGTGTAGCTGCATGTGGTTTGCCTCTGCATAGACTTCTGATAGGGATTCTTGCTGGACAACATATTTTTCCTCAACCCAACTCCAGATGGCATAACATTGCCATTTGACTGTTAGGTCCTACTCCAGAGCTGGAGGCCTTCCACTGATGGCTATCTGCACTGTTCTAAAGGCTTTGTGAGACCAAACAAGCAGCAAATAGAAAAGGAAAAGATAGGAAAGAAGGAACTGAGCAAACATCTCCAGTACATCTAGCACAACAGATTCAATCCCTCTGTTTCACGGTCAGCAGGGCTGACTTGCATGTTGCTGTGTGACACACATCCCTCAGGGGAAATGGAGCTGAAAGTAGTGGTATTTCTGAACCTGTTTTTGGCGGTGGCCAGGAGGGCCCGGTGAAAGACTGGCCTCCTCTGGGCTCTGGACATGCATAGCTAATGGCAAGTAGAAGGAAATATATGTGTTCTACTCAAATGCTTTCTTATATACATGAATCTCTCTCTTTTCATAAACACAGGCGAAATAGAATCAATAAAGCCACTAATATGTGCTTCCTTCTGGAGAATAATTGCCAAGAAAAAGTTTGCAGGACCATAGCAAGCTGATGAAGCCAAGGTGGGTGGCAAGCTAAGGCTCATGGCACTCCCTATACAGGCCTATGCAAGGCAAAGCAGTGCAGCAAAGGAACCCCTTGCTTGCTGGCTGAAGGAGCAATGTTCTGATGCCTGTGTGTTTTTTATATGCATACTTTTAATTTTTTACAAAAAATGAAAGACACAACACTGCTGCACTGGAAAAGGTTATGAACATCCAACAGACAGGAGACTGATATGAAGTAGTTAAAGAGAGATTAGAGAGTGGGTGGAAAACAACAATACAAGCTCAAACTTGGAAAAATGCAAAATATGCAACGGGAATAAATAGCATTGAAAAGATCTAGGAATGATAATGGCTAGATGATTGGAAGTGGTATTTCTCAACCTGCAGAAGTGGGCAACGTGTGGGCTGACACCCTCTTACATGTGGGGAGACAGTGTGTGGCAGCCTGCCCTGAGTTTTGTGCATTGTGCTCCTAGCCAGGCAGAGGCATACTGGAGGGGATTCAAGAACAGCAACCCCCTAAAAAGAGAGGGGGAGTTTGCTTTACATTAGCCCATATTTTTTCTCTATAAAGTAGTCAAATGATGCATAAGAGAGAATGTGGTAACTGTCACCAATTAGAAAAAAATGCAAATGCTTAAACATATTTAAGACTGTATACAGCTGGATAATAAGGAATAATAGTAGTGCAACGAGAAAGGAAATTTTTAACTGAATATCAAGAATCTCTTTAATGGAAGGATGTGCAATGCCTTGCAAGGAAGTGGTGGAAACTTCATCCTTTGGGGAAAACTAACACTTGACCACACAAAGCACTAGGAAGTTTATTAGAGGAAATGACTGCACTGGATAGACAGGGGAAGTATGATACAAAAGATCACTTTCAATTTATCCGAATGTATGATACAAATGCAAAAATACGTATCAGAATGTTTGTGATTTCCACATTCAACAGCTTCAAGCTGTCTTCCATTTATAGTGATGATAGACTGTTCTTTTTCCATTCCACTAACTTTACCTTTCCCATTCATGCTGTGGAGCTGTAACCTTAGAGTCCAGAGGACATGGGAGGGTTTTTCTCAGAATAACTAATAGTTTTGGTGGAAACTCTACCTTTCCATCTGGCTAATACCAAAACACAGGGAAGAAGGTTGTCCCCTTGGATTTGTGGGTATCATGTGGTGGGATTCTCCTTCTTTACTGTCCAGGGAGAAAGATCAGTGTTTTCCTTGGAGGTACACAACTTTCAGAAGTTCCTTCATGGGTTATGTGAACCTCTTTGATGAATTGCCATAGTTATTTAATAGGAATGCTTAAAAGCACTGGTGTCCATACAAGAAGGCAACACAAATATACCCCCAAAACATTCACAACTGCAATGTTTCTAAAAGCACTCATCTGCTACCACACCAGTGCTTCACTGTCCCCATTGGGCTTTCCTGGCTGGTGGGGCTACAGCAAGCAAAGCAATCCTGCAGACTCAGAGGACTTCTATTTCTGCCTAGATATTCTGAGATTAGGTGGTCACATCATAGTTTCAGAGTAACAGGAACTAATGGGGGGGGGGGGGGGGGGGGGAACAGATGTAAACATATGTATGTGCTGGAAACTCAGCCCAGTGCCGAGTAGCTCCTTGAGCAATGTCCTATTGCTGCAGCGCTCGTCTAACCCTGTGCTCATTAGCCTTGACAGGCTTTCTTGACAGTCTGCCCTCACTATAATCTAAAGCTGTGCTTAGAAGATAAGGGCTTTGTGTGCTGGTTATAAACAGCAAGATTGGAGTGGAAATTCACAGAGCTGGAAGTCAGGGAGCAGCTTTGCAGCTACACTGAGAAAACTTCATAAAGTGTAGGGTCTCCCTCTCTCTGTGCACTAAGAGCAGCTTTTTCTCAAGTCTCTTGTGGGGTGTTGATACATTTTTGTTCTGCCTCCACTCCCAGGAGACCTTGTGTTGAATGGGTCTTGTCTTTTTATTATGGAATCACTTCAGATGCTGTACTCTGAGAAATGCTTTGTACCTTTGACAAAGAGAGGTGTCTGTACACCATGACGAAGGCGGAGGGGAAGATAGTAGGTGGGGAGGTGAAATACTTACTCTGGGAAACCTTTAAGGATCTTTATGTGTGTTTTTCGTTGTTGGTGGTGGTTTTGTATTTTTTTTTCTTCTTGGAGAAAATACTGATTTTCATTTGAAATATCCATAGTTTCCATGATCTTTGTCTTCTTGTACCTCTTGACTTTTAATTGGTTTGGAAAATTCCAATGTTTATTTACTAGCGGAATATTCAGAGCACTCCCAGCACCCTTCTCATTCTGTATGTTATCAGATGTTGGAGAAAATCTGAACTCCAGCATTCTTTTCCATTAAAAAAAAAAAAAAGAAAATCTACCGTCTCCTGAAGAGTCTCTTCCATATGAGTGAGATCAAAAGAGCTGCAAGGGGTAAAGCACAAGGGTGATGTTGGCCATTTAAAAAATTGTTTAGACTTGGCAAGAGAATATCATCCAGTAGTCTTAGTTTTCTACAGAAACTGCAATGAAGCCATCAACCGTGAAAAAGTGCACAGCCTTTGAGCTTCCTACCCTTTTGTCCTCTAGCCCTAGCTTTGTCCCAGATTAATATTCCTTTACACTCACCCAAATGCTTGTGTATTTTGGTGAGCAAACTATGAAAAATATGGCAATATACAGAATAAGTTCCCAAGAAATCTCCTGCTTGGAGCAATATTTTATGGCCCTGAAGCAGATGCAGTGTATCTCTGCTCAGTTCTATCCTAGTGAACACTTACTGAGTTCTTCAAAAGCAGATGTAGCCCAGCACCTGGTGAGACATAGGAAACAAATCTGAGGAAATATTAGAGGTGTACCTAGGTGCACAAATGGCCTGGGGATGTCACCAGAGAGGGAATTTAAGTAGCAAGCTGTTTGCCTTTGGTTCAGATATCTTGACAGGTTCTACATTCAGACTGTTTTCCATTCTTGGGGTTTCTGCTGGCATTATCAAACCCAGCATCACCCTTTACTACTACAGTCTTTCTTGCTGAGAGACTTCTCTAGTAGGAGCAGACTGGCTTTTGGGGCATTCAAAATTACTCTTACACAGAACTTTATCCAAAAACCATTCTAACAACACTTCTGTAAAATTTATACACCTTAAAAAGCCAGCAGTGTGTCTTTGTGACCAAGAAAGCCAAGGCTATCCTGGGGTGCTTTACAAAGAGTGTAGCTAGCAGATTAAGAGAGGCTATCCTCCCTCTCTTCCCTGGTATCACGGTTCAGCCTAGCATCCATGACAAGGGGGTAAAGTGACCACAGGTCCACACCCCAGGAAAGTGCAGGGGGAAAGGTAGGGAAATAGGCCTAGACTAGGAAAACAGATGCAACATGATAAGGGAAAAAAGCCTGGTTTACTAAATATAGTAGTGGAATGCGAGATAATACAATATAATACAATCTGATTGGAACCAATAAATCAAATAAAGTGAGGAAGAGAGAGTTTGCAAAACCAAAGTCCTTACTCTATTGCTGTAGGCAAAGCGGCCAGGGAGCACACGGAAATCTTCTGACTCCCAGTCCATTTTATCTTTCCCTCCAAAGGGAAAATGGAAACGGAAAAACAAAGTCTTCCGGGAGTTGTAGTTCATTCTTCTCTTCTGAAAGTGGAAACTGGAAATGTCAACAATTCATGGAGCTGTAGCATTAACTCTTTAACTCCCAGTGAACTGCACAATGTTATGATGCAAAATACCTATAAAAAAACATGAAAATCATGACAACTGATGAGGCCACATTTAGAAAACCATGTCCAGTTCTGGGCTCCCCTGTTGAGAAAAGACAGGGAACTCCTAGAATGAGTCCAGTGGAGGGCCACAAAGATTATAAGGAGCCCGGAGCATCTCCTGTATGAGGAAAGGCTGAGTAACCTGGGTCTGTTCAGCCTGGGGAAAAGAAGACTGAGAGGATATCGGACAAATGTTCATAAATATCTAAAGGGAGGTGAGAGGCAAATGGACTAGGTCAGGCTCTTCTCAGAGGTGTATAGTGGTAGGACAAGTAATAATGGCCTAAAACTTGAACATACGAAATTCCATACTAATTTCTTTAAGGTAAGGGTGATGGAGCACTGGAACAGGTTGTCCAGAGGGGTTGTGGAGTCTCCTTCTACAGGGTTATTCAAAACCTGTCTGAACAGCTACCTGTGAGACCTATTGTAGGACACCTGCTTTAGCAGAGGGGTTGGACTTGATGATCTCTTGAGGACTCTTCCAACCCCTGTGATTCTGTGATTCTGTAAAAACTGTTCTGGAGATAGATATAGCTCCATCCCTGCCAATCCTCGCATTATAAAATCCTAGATGGTGGCAGTTTGGACTGACTTGGATTTGTGATCTCCAAGTAGGCAAACACTGAATGCCTGTGTTGCACTTTGCAAATGCTGGTATCTCTGTGGACCTGCAAATCAACTTAGCTCCCAGTGAAATAAGTGCAGGGCAGGGTGTCCTTTGGGGAAGATTCTGCAGGAAGGTCCTCTATGTAGTGTTCTTAGTGTGCAGCGTAGTCCAGCTGTGCTTCTTTAACAATTGAGGTTTTGAACGGTGATTTTTGAAGGCTGTTACCTGCTGGATTGTTTTCGTTCTTTCTTTCTTCCATCCAGTAGCACTCCTTCCTCCTAAAGAATGACCAGAGTACCTCTAAAAGCAAATAAAGCACAGGACAGCTCTGGCAGGACCTTTCAAAGAAAAATATTCCCTATCCATCTGAGTGGTTGTGAATAATGATCTCTGCAGCACATTTTAGTTCAGACTTCAAAGGCTCTGTCAAGGTTGTGTCAAAGCTGATTTGAAACACAAACTGACATCAGTGAAAGAACTCACAGCAAATACAGTTCTTGCCCAGAAGAGACTGTACCTGTAGCCATCCGGTTTAAGCAGTTTTTTAGAAATGATTAATTTTCCTTTCTTAACACCCTCTCCTGGCCTTCTAGCTATTGTACTACTTCCAAAACAGAGCATGGTTTTAATACCATAGCACAATCAAAAGGTGCAAAGATGGCAAACAGTGTGACAACAGCTCCTCCATGCACTGCCATCCTAGTGCAATGCTGGCACTGACCCTGTGCTTCTGGGGGCTGCAGCAGACTTGCTTGTCTACTGAGCTGCATTTGAGGAACACCAGAGTAGAAACAAGATGAGATGGAATCTGCTAGTTTCTGCACCCCACCCTCTGTGAAGCACTCACTCTTCTCCCTCCATGTAAGGAAGAAGCTGTTGTGGTTAAACTTTTGCTAAACCAAAGATGCAAACTGTTCAGATGCCAGGGTGATGAACATGAAACAAAAAGCACATGAAAGCAACCACCCAGCAATCCTGCCGCTGCTGGAGGGAGCCCAGTCCTTGTTGGGCTAACCGCATGGGCATGGCATTGTCCTTTCCAAACTCTGGTAATGAATTTTCCTTGTCAGAGCCAAGCACAGACACCTCTGTCTGAACACACCAAACAAAACCCCAAAGGGAAGTGTTGCAGAATAGTTCAGATTGTTCTGGAGACCACCTTGCTCCAAGAAAAGCTGTAAGTGTTACTAATTTTTTTTTATTTTTTCCCCACAGAATGATGGCACTGATGGCATGTGGACTAAAACACCTCTATTTGCTGCAGCTTCCCAGTGTGGGTTGGTGAGCACTGAGCCACGAGCAGTCCAGCATGCTGGTACAGCAGAGAAAAGCATCAACAAGGATGAATGTCAACATAGACCTCATAGCATGATGGAAGTCCATGAACAAAATACGGGCCTTCTTGTTAAACTTTGGGGCAATCTGCTCTTGGCAAAACCTCATGGTGGCTGCTGTAGGACGACTGCTTTTGTACTTGTATATGTGTGTGCATGTAGAGATGGCCCACAGCAAATGCGGAGAACTTGAAGTACTTCTAAGTTGCCCAGAAAATTAGTGGAGTCTCTATTCTTTGAGATTAAAATCTGTTTGTACACGATCCTGCTCTGAGTGGCCTTGCTTTAGCAGGGGTTGGACCAGATGACCTCCAGAGGTCCCTGTTGATCTCAGCCAGTCTGTGATTCTAGGCTCTAGGAAAAATGCCTCAAATCATGTGATAAATAAAATACAAAAGAGAGAGCAAGAGGTCAACTGGCAGCCTCCAAAATTGTACGAGGGGCTCAGATGGACATTTTAGATCTATAAGTTGAACTGGCTCCTACCAAAAGCTGTTGAGACTGAAGCCCGCATTTGATTCAGTGGCCACCCCTGATGAGGGATGCAGACCCAGATTTTTGAAAAATGCAGAGTTCGCTTGCCTCCAATTCTGGATGCCAGCAACCTGTTTTTGCAGAGGCACTGAGCTGTTTTTTTGATCTCAGTAGGAGTTCTGGGTGCATAATATTCATGCAAATCAGGCTGCAGGTATCTGAAGTCAAGCAGCCAAAAACACAGGCGCCCCAGATTTCCAGGCCTCTTAGTATGTAAATACAGCTCAAAAATCTTTCTGCATTTCAGTTTCCCATGTTGATAAAGCTGCACCTCCAAAGTGTTTCTCAAATAGAGCCTGGGAAGGTAGGAGGAGATCATCTATCAGGAGAAAAAAGCATCCCAGCCAGAGCCATCCAGACTTATTGCATTATTGTCAAGAAAATGAGGATCAAAGACCTCGATTTACTTCTGGCTCTCCTTGTTCATCATAAGTCCCTGAAGATATTGGGTATTTTTCTGTGGTCCCAGCTGTCCAGAACAAAAGTACATACCTTGAAGAAGTGCTTTGAGCTGTCATAACGTTTGCAATTTTTTGTGATCAAATTTCTGCTGATGTGGCTAACTTGGCTAAAGGGAATATTCTGGGGAGAAGCGGTGGTTTAAGTCAAAGAAAACAATTTTATTTCCTCTAGAAAAATAATTTAAACAAACAAACAAGCAAAAAACAATAAGAAATTCCCTACTTGATCCAGAATGGTATATTCTCCTTACCTCCTTATTCCTGTTACTGAGAACTCTCCATATATGAATTTGGGTCAATTTTTTAATGTTCATTTTGACCCTGAAGTTTCCATTTGACATTTCTGTATCTGTATATCTGTATTTCATTTTCAAGTACATCAGACTAAGGTTTTTCAAGGCTACAAAAATCTCCCCTGCCTCTTTTTTCAGCTGGAACTGTTTGCATAATTTGACCTGTATTTGCAACACTTGTGAGTACCTCTGAAATTCCTGTTTTTTTTTCTTTTTCCTAGAAAATACGCTAGAACCAAAAATATTTCACTCAGCTGAACCAAGGCGGAAGATTTTAGTCTCATTTAGTTGATTAGCCATTTGCAAACTTGATGGCAGCTTGCAGCCTGGCAGCCAAGTTGCCCAATTATGCTTTGTTTCTGCTGAGCAAACTTCTAGAAACTGCATTGAGTAAGCAGGGCTCTGCTTTGTTAGACACTACACACATGTAAAGCTAAGACTGCCTGCACTGCAAGGAGTGTGTTTGTACCAAGTAACAAAGTAAGATGGAACAAAACGTTTTTTGTGGGATGCAAAGGAATGAGGAGTTTCTGCTGGAAAGGTAGTTAAGAGAGGAAGTGCCTTGTCCCAAGTCATTGGAAGCAATGGAATGCTAAGGGGAGACTGGGGTAATGTGAACTGGGTGTGGGTCCTGGTTTGGTGTTTTATTATACAGGCAATGGGCATCAAGAATTGCCAGCAAGTTTTTCTGCACCCCTCAAGAAAAATATCTTCCTGCCTTCTGACCAGCATTGTTTTTCTCATCAGATCCCTGCCTGGAAATTTGGTGCTGGTGATAGAAAAACATGGATGTTGAAACACAGCAAATTAAATGTCCCTTTTTGCAGTTTTGTTTCTGTAATGTTTCTGAAGTGGGAAACACAAAGGGGTTTTGATGGGTAGGGGAGATTTCCAAGTACTTTCTGGGGTCCTACAGCATGTCTGTTGGAAGCCTGGGGACCCCCAGGCAGTGCGTCATACTGTGGGTAGTGCTGGGCAGCATACCCAAAGCAGAGGGAGAAACCCACCTCACATCCTCTGAGATGTCACCAAAACTGTGGCAGTGCTGCAGAATGCTTCTTCAACCCCCTTTGTCTGATGGAAACACTACCATGGGAAAATCTCCATGGTATTTAGTGCTGGCAGCCAGGCAGCCCATGGACCTGGGCATGGCAGATCTCTTGATGGCATAATATGGGTGAGGAAGGACCTGTTCTGGATGGCAGCAGATGGTGGAGGCTTGCAAGCAACTCAGCTGCATCGCTGTCCTCACCTGGGGTGAAGCCCATCTCTAAGCTCTGCAGTGTCTGCTAGGTGGCATGGCCCTGGGTGGTCCCAGCCCCCTGGGATCTGATGGTGCCCAAGGGGCCCTTATCAAAAAGCACTAAGGTGTGGCAGGACAACCCAGAAGTTGCAGCTCCTCACGAGCATGGTCCTGGCACGATGTGTTCCAGAAGAAAGGACACGTCATGCCAGGGAGAGGGTGGACTAGATTCTCAGGCTGCATACCACTTTGGAAGTTACAACATGGAGCTGGGTTATGAGGAAGCTAAGCTCACCGTGGCATGTCCTCCTGTGCCCTGCGATTCTGTCTGTTTCCCTCCAGGCATTGTGTGAGAAGTGAGCATGGTTTTAATTGCTGTGGAGGCACAACATCCAGATGGTTTGAATACTTGTGTGGATTCCTCCTTGTTTGTGATGTGGTTAGAGTTGCAGGCAGAGGTGTGGAGTGCTTTGCTTTGTGTCAGAGGGGAGAAAGTGATAACCTGCTTTGATAGAATGGTGCCTGACACTCATTAAGCCATGCTGGGTGGGAGCATGCCAGTGTTGGAAGAACACAGATACGAAAGGCTCCTTGGCAAGGTAGGGGCAGCAGCCCCAGGGTGAGGGATGCTGGCTTAATCCCAGTACAAGGAGAAAAGGTGGAGATGGAGAGGCAGTGAGTGAGAGCTTCTGCCTTGCTCAGTTCTACTGCACCCAGATGTAGCTTCTGCATAAAAATCTTGCACATATTTAATCTTGAACCAAAACTGACATTTGTCAGGACACCAGAGGTGAATCTTCTGGGACTTCTCTGGGCACAGAGCCGAAGCTAAACAACACCTCTCTAGCCTCATTTCCAGCTGGCCCTAGGCAAAGAACCTCCCCGTTTAGCCCATGGCATTTCACACCCAGCCCTCTGCCCCATGTTGCTGGTGATACTGACTCTCAGAGACCATAGGAGTACAAACTCCCAGCCTCACAGTGGTGATTAAAACACCTCGAGTCCTGCAGCATGTAGACAGGGCAGCAGGGGAAGCTAGCGGTTGCCTTTTGTAGTTGAGCACAACAGGTCCAAGGATTAAACACCATTAAACAGCGATCACATGAAATACGATTAAGCTTCTGTTTGAAATATTTGCTGCGATCCTCAGACAAGTGCCCTCATGCTTACATCTGTTGAATTTCTGCTTCTGCTGCTATGGTAGTAATGGATGTTGTGGTTCCCTTCTTGGGTCAGGTATTTGATTACTGACAACTCAGTCTTGTTCTCTGCCTGTTTATCACACTGAGGTATACGGTCCAGCTCCCTGGGAGGGTGCTTTGGGGAACAATATGACAATGTTTGCAGAAGCCATTGCAGAAAGCAACAGTACTTTCCATAATCTGCTTCTGTAGTGAGTCCATATAGGTGCAACTTTCAAAAAAAGCTCTTTCTGGTTGTTTGTTTGTCTTCTTCACTAAATAAACAGCTCCGGAGCATCCTTTTCTCCCTTAGTAGGCTTGGAAGAATAGCTTTGCTGTAGCAGTCACACCAGGAGGGTTCCTCACCCTATCAGCTATGAGTTCCCCGAAAATCAGACGAAAGATCATGCAAGAGGATTTTTTTCTTGTTGTTGTAAGTTTTTTAAGCTGAAAAAAATATTTCTATACTTCATACATAGTCTAAGGGCCCACACAAAGAAATATTATCTAATTGTTCTTGATGCAATATGTTTGGCAGTGAGAAAAAAATGTGGGTGGGGAGCACACCTATAGCGATATCGTTCTCACCTCCTCATTGAGGGGCAGAAGAAAATGAGAACAATTTGTCTTTGGCAAGCATGTGTGTTTTTCTGTAGGGCTCAGAAGAGGAGACTGAAGAAGTTGAATGTAAATGAAAGCAAAAGTCTGCACACCTAACTGTAACATCTGTGCAAGGGTGCAAAAAACCTAAGCAGCCTGCAGGGCTAAATTAAATTAACATGTGATGTAGTTGGGGAAGAAACGGAGCAGACAGGCCAGGAGCAAGGACTATTTGGTTGCAAAGTGTTTGACTGCAATCTTGGCTAAGTCAAGCCCAGGAGGTGCTGGGTGCTCAGGCTCGAGGTCTCAGGGTGGTGCAGCTCAGCTGGCCATGCCCAAATGGTCATGCTCAGGGGAATTCTAGAGGAAGCTGTCACATGAGGTCCTGGCCATGGAAGCTCCCCATGTGATGCTAGATGGCAGAACTGAACCCCTAAAATCCCCTTGCTGCTGTTCTTGGACTTCATCACCCCATACAGAGCTGGGAGGGTTTAAGGCAAGGGGGAATTGCTCAGGAGCAGTCAGGGACATTAGGAAAGTACCCACTGCCTCTGTGAGCAGAGCTTGCAACATCCATCATCTTCCCTTCATGTTCGTGGAGGCTGTGAGGATCAAAACAGTAGTGGGAGCTGGCAAGTGAATATCTTGGGGATTTTAGGGCCCAGGAATTAGAGCAATCTTTTGTGGAGGTGGTTACTTCTGTGTCTAACCTCTGATCCAAGACGAAAGGGCTGATTTTCAGAGCGTGCTGGAAGTGCACATTGCAGTGCCAACACAGTAGCCTGGAGGCAGTGATGTGCATGGTGTTATCAAATAGAATGTGCGCTCAAGTTAACTCTTTCTAGTGGATTTTGATCTTCCGAAGGATGGGGTTTCTCTTGACACTATGGTGGTCCTGAAGCAGGAGACCACCAGAGAGGGAAGCAGTGCTGACTGGAGAGATCTAGTGCTCCCCTTTGGGATGCGTGTTCCCACTGCTCACCTTGCAGCAGCAATACAGTTTGCACAGTTAGTGGTGAGTCACATCAGGGCACTGAAGTGGGTGAGAACTAGCCTGCATCTGTGTTTCTGTTTGAGTTATTTTTTCCTAGGTCAGTTTGCTTGGTGTCTGCCAAAGGGCTGGTGCTCGCAATGGGAGGGCACTGGGAATGAGAGAGGACTTGGGTTTACCAGAATAACATCTGTGGCTAAATATGCTCTAAGCCATGCTGCGTTGGTTGGTCCAGAGGATGGGTCGCAGGAGTGGTCAGACTTGGGAAGCTGGTTCTTTGCAATATGTTTGTGCTTTTTGTTTGCCTTTATATATATACAGTTGTGTGTGCATCTTGTAGCTGCAGTTGCTCCTGGAAGCGGCGTGTCATCTCCTGCCACTTTGTAACAGCTCTTACTTGGTTGGTTGGCTGCCACTTCTTCCCTGTTCAGGTACATCCATTCCTTTATTAGGATGGATTTACTATGCTACATTTTCAATTTGTTGCACATTAAGACGTTCAGATGGGAAAGGTGATCTACATGCTAGAGACATTGCCTATATCACTTCTCCACAATTTATATTCCGTTTTGTTTTGTTTCTGCATTTATAAGATTTAATAATTACAACTAACATTTTGTCTTGAGTGGTCATATAGTTACTACAGCCACTGAGATGCTCTATGAAGCTGGAGTTAATACCTCCTGATTTGAGTCCCCATGAGGGATAGGGGGCAGATGTTACCTCTTAGTCCTTGGAGACTGTAAGTTAGATCATAGACCATAGGTTGCAGACCGCAGAATCATTTGAGTTGGAAAGGACTCTTAAATGTCATCTAGTCCAACTCCCCTGCAGGGAACAGGGACATCTACAGCTAGATCAGATTGCTCGGAGCAGGGTTTCCTTGTTCACTGCAGGGGAGTTGGACCAGATGGCCTTTAAATGTTCCTTCCAACTCAGATTATTCTATGATTCTACAGTTCTTAAAGACTCTCCTTAGATACTGAAAGGCTGCTCTCACGTCTCCCCTGAGCCCTCTCTTCTCCAGGCCAAATAGCCTCTGCTCTTTAATTCTTTCAGGCTTAGCAGCAGACCACATTACTGGCCCTCAGTTGTAGCAAAAATCTTGTGAATTTTTTGTAGCCAGGGATCCTGGACACACGACTGTGAGGTGAGAGAGGGAGGAACAGAAAGTTATTTTGGAGTTGGAATTTGGAATTCCAAAATTGGTTATTTTGGAGATGGAATTTCTCACTTAATCCATACATACCCCATGTGACTGGGACCTGCAAGAGGTTCCTGTCTTCAGTAACAAGTAGCAAAGTGGAAAAAATAGGAGTGAGCAGGAGATACTCGTTTTCTCAGACTAGGACTGCTTAAGTAGCTTTTAAAGAGACCAATTGTTTCCCTCTTCACTTTTTCTGGTGCTAAGAAGCTCGTTTTCGAGAACCAACATAGTGTTCATCCAAGAAGTGGAGAGACACAGGATCTCCCTGCCCTCCATGCCACAGCTGTGGTTACAGCTGCTCAGGAAACCCTCACAACACTTTTTAAAAATTATTATTATGAAAAATGACTTCTCAATTTGAGACACAGGACTTGGATGACATTTAATGGAGGATGAATGAAAAAGGGCAGAGCTGAGACTCTTCCTTTCTTTTTGTAAATAAAATCCAGGAGAAAAACAGTTGTTTTGAATTTGAAGAAAACGTTTTCATTTGAAAAATGAATAATTTCCTGAACGAGTTACAACTAAATGAAAAATATTCCCTTCTTTCTAAAACTCTCTCAGATAAATATTTATCCTTTCCCCATCAGAGTCTCACTCTCGCAGTCCTGATCTGTGGTCTGCCTCTCAGCAGGGACTCTAGCTTCACTCCTTCCTGCACTGTGCATGTGTCAGGCTTCAGTCAGAGATGCTGCAATTAAGGTATACTCCCAGCCCCCCTGACAATGGTCTGAAGGAGTGCTGAGCAATGATGGTGGTGTAGGAGTCCAAAGCAACACACTACTTACATAAATGTCACTTAAAACTGTTGCACCTGTCATGAAGGTGAAAGTGTGTCTTTATCCTCTTACCAGTGTCACCTGTGCACGACGAGCAGCTGAGGTTCCTTGGTGTGTTGGGCCCAGAGCAGAGGAGCTGAGGGGAGGCCCGATGGCGGCTGCAGCTCCTCACAGGGAGCGGAGGGCAGCGCTGAGCTCTGCTGTGTGTGACAGCGACAGGGCTGAGGGAACGGCATGGAGCTGTGTCAGGGGAGGGCAGTGGGGGTGAGGGACAGGGGCTGCACCACAGGGTGATCGAGCCATGGAACAGGCTGCCCGGGGCAGTGGGCATGACATCAAGCCGCCAGATTTCAAGGAGTATTTGGACAAATCTCTCAAACATAGATTTTGAATTTTGGGTAGCTTTGTGTACAACCAGAGGTTGGACAATGTCAATAATTCCTGTGGGTCCATTTCAACTTGGATATTCTACATTTCATAGAATCATAGAATCACAGAATGCCTTGGGTTGGAAGGGAACTCAAAAATCATCTAGTTTCCAGTCCCCCTGCAATGTCCTACAGACACTGCTTTGGGCTGCTAAAAACCTCTCAAAATACCTTTCTGGCATCCTGGCCAGATAGATCACCAGTGACATTTGGGAAAGGGAAGCACTGTATCTGGTCCCTGGGAGGGCTTGGGCACGTCTGACAGGGGCACTGCCAGCCCTTGCTGCAGCCAGGAGTGAGGTGCCATCTGATAGTTTGCAGTTCCACAGCACGTAACATTTTTATATAAGCAGCAGATAAATGTGAAGGAACCAAAGAAACTTTCTGTGTGGGATTTAGTTTCGTGAACACAGGCGTCATAGCTCCTCACTCTTCCAGCCAGGCTTCTGCAAAGAAATCTGCATGTGCATGTCACAGGACTTTATGCTGGACAGTGACAATTTTGAAAAGTAATTTAGAAAGTATAATACAAGGTATGGTTAATAAAGTGCACAAATCAAGAATCAGTGGATTTGGGAGACTAAATGAACAGTCAGATTTCCAAATGAATGGTAGCTTGTGTTGGCTTCAGTGAAAACTGTGGGTTAATTAGTCCTTTTGTAAATTGAACCTCATATTCTTCTGTTTTGATATGAACTTGGTTTATTATTATTATTATTATTATTATTATTATTATTATTATTATTATTTTGCACATCAAAGTTACCCTTCGGTGTGAAAATATTTCCGATGAAACCCTTCTAAATAGAAACACATGGATTGACAACCCTGGGCACATGAGTCCTTGATAATTGGGTTTGAATCTGATTTTATACTGTCAGTTCATCTGTGCTGGGAGCTGATGGATGTCAGTACAGAATCCGGATCTCTGCAAATAACTATCAAAACAAGTTGCTGTGGTTTTGACTCCAGGGTGGTAACTGGTATGGTTGAAAAGGTTGCTGTGGGAGTTAAGTAAGTTCTAATTTTGTAGCAAACCCTCAGGTTTCTTGCGTAGGCTATTTTCTGGATACTGCTCTCTGTATTGCACAGTTTTTATACAGTCCTAATTTCCATTGGCTTTAGCAAAGGAAAGGTGTCACTTCATGCATGAAATTGTTGATGCTGGAACAGCATATCTATCTGGCCTGTTTTCTCCCTGTTCTGTGTAATGGTGAGGAAATTTCAGCATTGGGTTGGAGTATTTGATCTGAATATGGGTGAAGTCTTGGACACGTGAAATTCAGTTGCTTGTTAATTCTTTCTGCTTGCTGATTTTCCTGATTTTTGGGAGTGAACTGGTATGTGAGATGAGAAAGAATGCGAAGAGGAAGAAACCTTCATCTTTGAGGCAGCTTGTTCCCAAGAGCATTTACAAACCCTAAGAACATTTTGAAGAGAAATAGGAAACAGACACTCTCCTGTGCTGATGTATTTGATACTCTGTTTTCAGGCATTCTCTCAAGGGTTGTTCTTGGATGGGGATAAAACCTCACATCTCAGCTGAAGGTTTGGAATAAGTGTGGCTGTTGGGTTACCTGAGCTCCTTGGGAATTAAATGGACCTGTGTGGACTTCCCTTTTGCCTTTCTATTCCATGTCAGACTGCTCCCAAAGAAGCAAGTGGAGCTGCATCCTGTAGCTCTGTTTTTTTGGGTCCAGCCCCTCTGGGAAGCAGTGGTGTGATTGAGCTTCAGTTTATTTCCATGCATTTCATAGTTGAAAAATGTGAATGTGAATTGAACTGATTGCAGTTGGTAAGGATCTTAATGTATGGATGGGAATACTACAGTTCACAAGAAGCATAAGCAAGAATAATATAGGAAGAATAAGAAAGAAAGCACAATCATGGAATCAAAGAATCATTTGAGTTGGAAGGGACGCTTAAATCTTATCTAACTCCCCTCAAAGAACAGGGAAATCTACAGCTAGATCAGTTTGCTCAGAGCTCTGTTTAGCCTGATCTTGAATGTTTCCAAGGAGGGTGCACCCACCACCTCTCTGGGCAACCTGTTCCAATGCCTCACCACTGTTACTGCAAAACCTTGTTCCTTATATCCAGTACAAACCTCCGCTCTTTTAGTTTGAAACCATTTCCGCTTGTCCTATCTACTACAACAGACCTTGCTAAAAAGTCTGTTCTTTCTTACTGCCCTGCTTTAGATACTGAAAGGCAGACATCAACTTTCCCAGCAGCCTTCTCTACTCCAGGCTGAACAGCCCAGCTGTGAGAGCTAGGAAGCAGAGTTGAGAAACAGTTAAATAGAAAGGAAGGCAAAGATTTGAACCTGGGGATGATTAACTCCATTTCCTTCATAGGGCTGGAGTCCTCATTCTTCAAGTCTTTGAATGGGGGCTGTTTCAGATCCTGCAAGAATGCATGGGCCAAGCAGAAGCTTCTGACATTGTCCCTGACCTTGGGAAGGAGAGACTGAACATACTGGTTTCTGGTGCACAGGGCATATGGTGACTACTCTCAGGTTTCAGCTTTGTGCTGGTCCAAACTGCCCCCCTCCTTGCCTCAGCTTTCATCTACCTATCTGCTTCTTTTCCTCACCTTCCTCTGAGGGGTTATGCATTCACGTCCTTATGGAGCCCAGGGAAACAATACCTGCTTTGTTCAAGCTGTCTTTGCTCTGGTTCCTTCCTTTTACCTTGTCAAACACTGGGAAGGGTTCACTTGAAAACTTCGTCCATTTAGCAGAGCTTGGCTTCACACCAACAACCCCAGGCTAGTAGTGTTTATCAGGCGGCACAAGATCAATTCTAATTCCTGAACTGTTATCGCTCTTCCTGTTGCGGCTGTTCTCCAACACTTTGAGTTGCTGGGAAACTTTATGCACAGGTGTTTGCAGGAGGCGGAAAGATTGATGTGTCCCTGCAGGTTTTACAACTGATTGTATCGGTCATAATGACCTCTATTGTCCTACATGAGGTCTCTATGTGTTCTTTTTAACCTAAATGTTGGCTGTAGTCTTCAGGTGCTGAATGTGTCACAGACATGGGGTCTGCCTGGTTGTACACTGGTGTCCCTGTCTGGTTTCTGTGCTCTGCAGAGGCTGGCAGAGCTACACACAGTCTCTTTCACTGGCAAAGGGACAACACTGAAGCAAACATGCACTGCCCTAAGTCTCTGTGCCCAGTTTATGGTGATCAGCAGTGGAAAAAAGTCATTAAGTAACGTTTGTGTTGTACTTTTGAGCTAATGAGGGCAGTTACAGCAAGGATAGAAGATTCCTGTTACAAGGAAAGAAGAAAAAAACTATTTCATTGACAGATCCAGCTCCAGCTCCAGCAGAATGAGCAGATGACTATTCATCAACCCACCTCTAATTTTATTAAGGCAGAGAGGGGAGGAAAGGGTGGACTGGAGGGAAGAAGGCGGGAAGACACATTCTTTCTCCTTTTCATCCACTTTGCCTGCAAAACAGTGTAATTTTCGAGTAGTTTTGGAAAAACAGGTAGGAGGAACATTGTGAATGAAGAAAGCCTGGTGCAGTTTTGTTGATCAAATCACTCCACTGCTGGGGTTGGTGATTTTTTGGGCACCTCATGCTCTTGCTTCTTTCGAAGGTAGGTGCTGGGAAGCTCAGCCTCCAGCATCACTGTGCTCTCTTCTGGGTCCCTCAGAGGCCTCTTGGTGAGAGGAAAGCTTCAACTGGTCTTCATCCCTTTCCTTACTCCCTCCTCACCCTATTCCTCCTTGCTGTGTCTAGCAGGATGGCAGCATGTCTGCAGCAGTTTCTTCTAAAGTGCTTCATGAAGGAAGATGGCTTTCAGAGCCATCCTGCAACATATCAAATACTTTTTCCCCATGCTCTCCAACACTTTCCTCTCTATTTTTTAGGTCAAGAGAGGTTTTCCTCCCCCTCTACTCCACCCTGGTTAGACTGCATCTGGAATATTGTGTCCAGTTCTGGGCCCCTTAGTTCAAGAAGGACAGGGAACTTCTTGAGAGACTCCAGCATAGAGCCACAAAGATGATTAAGGGAGTGGAGCATCTCCCTTACGAGGAGAGGCTGAGCGAGCTGGGTCTCTTCAGCTTGGAGAAGAGGAGGCTGAGGGGTGACCTCATTAATGTTTGTAAATATGTAAAGGGTGAGGGTCATGAGGATGGAGCCAGGCTCTTCTCAGTGACATCCAACGGTAGGGCAAGGGACAATGGGTGCAAGCTGGAACACCTAATACGAGAAAAAACTTCTTCATAGTGAGAGTGACAGAATATTGCAGCGGGCTGCCCAGAAAGGTTCTGGGGTCTCCTTCTCTGGAGACATTCAAAGCCCACCTGGACGCGTTCCTCTGTGACCTAATATAGGTGTTCCTGCAGGGGATTGGACTAGATGATCTCTGGAGGTCCTTTTTAGTCAGTGACATTCTGTGATTCCAAGTAATGGTGAATTTCTCCAGTCCATCTGAAGAGATGTTCAACCAGACACACCTCTCTCAGCTGCAGCAAGCAAGCAAACACCTGCACACACAGGATCTTTCTGGGGAAAGAAGAACGTCCTTGCTTGCATTGGCCTCACAGGTGGAGCCTCATATGGGAGAAGTAAAAAAGCTTCTGCAAAGTATTACTTCAAAATGGATTTTTACATAATTAAGTGCTGCAGTCAGTACTTCACTGGCAGCCCCACTAAGCACTGGGGTGCATGGACTGTAACCAAAGGCCTACCTACTTTGCCACCCTTGCCACTTCTCTTCTGATCGTCACTGTGGAGTCTATTGCAGCCATGGTCTGCAAGCACGTGTACCAGCTATCATCCTGGTAGTACTGGCATAGGAGCTCTAGAGATGAATTAATGCTGGAAAAGAGAGGTAAAGATGTACTGAGCACCTGCTTTTAGACTGTTCCTTTGCTGCAGCCCAGAAAGCATGTTCTCTAAGGTCTCTGAGTTCAAGAAGCAGCCCTGAAACTGTTGCCCAAGGCAGTGGCAGCAAAAAACACCAGAAACTTCCTCCATACACTTTCACCCTGCAATTTTAGCTGTTGCTCAGAGTGCTCAGAAAACTGCAATAGTATGTAGGATACATTTATTTCCTCTTCTCAAATGAAGGGAAATAGCCTGGAGGGGCAGAGTTGTGGAGCAAAACACATTGTTTCCTTCTCATGTGATGTCTTGGCTCAAAAAGGGGTTTGTTCAGTGCTTATTCTTTACCTTGTGGTTTAAAAACAACAGTGAAAGAAAAGCAAGAAAAAATACCAAGTGGGAAGCAGCTGGACAGATAACTCCAAAGATCAGCCAGGTTATCACAGGTCCATCCCAAGTCGTAGTTGGGATCTGCGTGACTTCACCCAGCACAGAGAGTGCCAGATGTGGCCTCACTGCCCAGAAGTGCTTGTTGTGACATGGCAGCGACTACTCTGCTGCTATACATGCTGATAACCTGCTCAGCATGGGAAAGGGCTGTCCAGGGAATAATGGACAGCAGCAAGTGCCTGATGCCTTGCCATGCTGTCCCCTTGCCTCTGAGAACATGGTGTCATTGCCCTGCATCTTACCTGCTTCAAAGTGAAACAGGAAGATGAGGACTCCCTTTGTTGGAAAAGCAGCATTTAGGGGCTTTCTTTCTAGACTGGCTTGCTAAGATGAAAGCTATGGAAATTGTTATTGTTCTTGAAATTGAGCTGGTCTGTTTAGGAGGACACAATAGCTGCAACAGTTACCACACCTCCTCACTTCTGTGCTTTTCCTCTGTACAGTCAGCAGGACAAGGGGAGAGAAGCAGATGCTTCCATCTTGGCACTCATGCAGTACTCTGCTGATTGCTAAGGATGAAGGCAAAGTAAATACTTCAAGGGACAGCATTAACTCTTCCAAACAAAGCTTCCCAGGGAAGATGCAGGCTTCACTCATACATGTTTGGGCATGGAAAGCCGGCAGGTTACTTTTCCTGACTGAAACCAGCTGCTGTGTACTGTATCTACTCAGCTACCAGAGTTCTTAAAAAGAAAGGACCTTTTTTAGCAATGATTGCACCAACAAAATTTGGTATTCCCATTTTTATATTAAATTTTTTATTGAGATGATGTAATTACAGGCATTTTAAAAATTATTTGCAACTCACTGGCCCTGAGATTAGGCTTTTTGTTTTTGTTTTTGTTTTGTTACATTCGATTAAGTCCCTTAAACTCACACCTTAAAAAAAAAAATCACCATTGATGAAAAGACTATAATTTTATTGGGAAAAAAAAAACACAACAAAAACAAACAAACAAAAAAAGAACAACAACAAAAAAACCCACATACTGATGCATTCTGGATTTGCACAGGGTTGCAGTTTGACAAAGAGATCTGGAGAATGCACGCATGGATTTGTGGATTTGCAGTCTGGGCAAGAAGGGCACCGGTAGTGTTCTTTGGATGGAGAGGCCATCAAAAAAGGTCCAATATCAATCACGAAAATCAAGAAAATATTTAGTCATGGAGCTGCAGCACATCCTACTTGGCTGCTTGCAGGTTGTGCAGCCCTGCAGCACACTGAAGGCAATGATGGTCCCACTTAACTGCAGCGTGGAGATCCTTTTGCTGAGTACTTCTTGAGCTTTGCTGAGTATTTCTTTTCCCACTTGCTGGAGGAAAAGACAGAAAGCTTGGTTGCCGTGCTGCTAGCAATTTCTGCACTGGGAAATCAGAAAGTGGGGAGGGGAGGTGGGTTTCAGGGCTGGTGGAAAGACAGTGTTGCCTGTGCTAGCCTGCACATTCAACAAGTGTTTCTGTAGCTCTGAACATGAATGCAGTTTGCACTCCTCGGATCTGCCATTTGGAGGTGAGGTAGAGGGGAATCTGCTTACTGCAGCTGGTGAAGCCTGTTTCTATATTTTTTAGCCATTGCTGATAACCTTGCTTACAAGACCCTAGGAACAGTTCACGTCTCGCAGGTCTCCACACAATATCCCAAGCCCCAGCATTATGTCAGCCATGCTACAGCCCGCAGCACGCAGAGTGGCTGGAGGCTAGGCAGGGTCCAGGGGAACAGCCTGCTCCATGCTTGAAGGGTATTTTCTTTCTGGCTGGTCTGAGACTTGGGACAGTTTTATGACTGGGAGGGAGAAGTAGTTGTTGAGATGTCTTTACACACAAACAGGAAGGTAGTTCCAACATTTTTTTTCCCTTTGACTTGATTCCGCAAGTGACAATGATTGTATTTTTGGTAAAGGTGAACCTTTTCTGTATTAAATTCCCTCTACAAATTTTCCCGCTGGGACAACATGTGGGATTTTAGGATTCCTTGCTTTCTCCTGCCATACCAGTGCTGAAGACAAACTACTTGCTAGCTTACCTGGCGAGCGCATGAGCTTATGCTGGTGGACTGTCTCTACTTCCCCAGTGTGCACCTTGACCATAACAAAATCTTGTGGCTCAGCAAAGCAAAATGCTTCGAATAGAAGGTACATATTGTCTTTCTTCCCCATCATCTCATAACAGCAGTTGGAGCAGGGAAATGATGCAGTGCGTGCAGTCATCACAGCCAGAGAAGTAAAGGATATCAACCGTGCTTTTTTTTTTTTCTACTGCTGTACATCGTAAGAAACAGAAGAAACCATCGAGAGACTTCCTTTACACTGACACTCACTTCATCTGTCACTCATCATCTTCTCTGAGTTATTCCTTTGACCTCCCCAGGAAGATGTATTCCGATGCTCTCTGTGCTCCACATTCAATTGGAGGACATAAACCCAGCTCCCGAGGCACGGCTGCAACCAAGTGCCCTTGGGTCAGTATCATTGTGGCCCCCAGGTTTTGGGTTGGAATCATCATGGCCCCTTTGGTTTCAGGCCTGCGAGCAGGGGATCTCTCCCTGTGCCTCCATCTCACGAGCTCTAAATATTTCACAGCTGTGGCAGTGATGGGTCATCTGCTCACCTTTCTGATGCACGTTCATGTGCCCTTTCTTCTGAGGCAGAAGTAGTCAAGCACTTTGTGTGCTCAGACTTCTAACATACCATACTAAAAATACGTGCCTGGGAAGAGCTCAGGGAGAGACGTATACGCTGTTGCTCCTCATCAGACACTGGCTCTGCGAAACTTCTCTTTGTTGTATGATGCCTATCTTTACCCTTAAAAAAGCCTTTCCTCCTGCAGTTGTGACTCAGTAACGTCTTTTGTGAGACTGGACTATCTTTGTTTAAACATACAGGCCACTGTTCATTGCCAAGTGCTATTTTTTTCTGCGTAGATTAACCCTCTTGTTAAATATGTGCTAAGATCAAATGCAGTGCTGGTTTATAGCTAATAGAAGCGCTATCATGGGAATGTTCCTTATTTTTTTGGTTGAAGTTGATTAGATTAATCCTTTTTTTTTTTTCTTCTTTTTTCTTTCTTTTTCTATTTCTAGTATGCATTTTCCCATAAAAGAGGTTTTCTGTTTTTAACGAACTAGTGTGGACTCTTTGCAAATATCATTTCTGCTGTTGCATTCTTTCCACTACGTGGACCACTGCTGATGGATCACTGAATAACTGGACACCAAAGACTTTCCTGTCATGGCAGCCCAAGCAGTGTGAAATGCAAAGGGCCAGTAGTTCCTCTGGTACTGAGCATTAAGGACTACTGAGCTTCCCAGCCTGAGTAACCAAAATAGGCATGGCTCTTGCCTCCTGCAAAGCACTCTCATGCTGCAAACCAAATAGAAGGTGTAAAAAATAGAGCACCTTGCAAAGAACAAAAACAAAACCAAGAAAGCAACACAGATATGGAATTTCTTTTTTTCTGGTCTTTTAAATGACTTTAAGAACAGGCAAGCTGAGACAAGATTCCTAGATGGGAAAGCCACGGGGTGGGGAAGGGTTGGGAGGCAGGATGAAAATCAAACTTCAAAACAAAGACAAAATCAATTCCAAGGCATCACTATAGTTTCTAGTTTCTTTTGGTTTCTAGTTCTCTACCATTGGTTTTTATGTTGGTGAATCATCTCTCTCTCCAGGAGCACAAAATGATCCTGGAGTGGTTTCTGAGCAGTACAAACCATGTGATGGGTCCCTCTGCATTCTCCTTAAGATGGAAAGTCCTTCACCCTTCACCCCAAGATTGCCAGCACGTGTAAGAACAAAACCTTCCTTCTGTGATTTCAGATATTTTACCCTTTGCTTTTTTATCAAAGCCTTTGAGCTAAAATTCACATTGTGCACATGTTGTTGGGCTTACATATATACATATATATTTATACTTGCCTCTGTCCCTCTCCCCCCCACTCCATTCTATCACCCCTTTGCTAGAAGGAGGGAAAATGTCAACATCAGTCTATTGCAGAGGTTTGCCACATTTATTTCTCTCCTCCCTGGAGCACTTAGTGATTGGTTTTGGTCCATATGCCTGAAGTTAATGGCCACTCAAGGATTCATGAGCCCAAGATACGTTGGGGTGCTGTCCTGGCCTACACATGAAGGGTGACTCCTCTTTGCTTGACAGATATGTGTGGTAAATTCTTTTGGTAGTTTCAGTACATTTACCAAACACAGCACACAGAAATTGATCCAAGCAAACTGGAACCCTTGAGCAAATCCCTTCTGTGTCACTGTTGTTTCACGTGGTGGTACCTCATGAGACTTGGAAGTAAGAACACTCTGTTCCCAAAGGAAAGCCTTCCAAAGGAAAAAAAGCATAATCTCACGTTTTGCCCTATGTGAGAAAAGGGAGGTCAAACTACATGTTTATTAGGGGAAAAAAAAAACAAAAAACAAAAAACAACAACAACAACAACAAAAACCCAAGGAAACAAAAAACAAAAACTTAAACCAAGAAGAAAGAAAGAACTTGAGGGAGATTTTGTAGGAACAGTGAAGTAGTGCGTAAGTCCAGGCTTTCTCCCATTTACTTTTCTGCCAGCACCACTTCTGTCTGCCTGTTAGTTTGTTTTGTTAAGGTGCTTCAGGTCCTGCATGGTCTTCAAGCTAAGCGGAGACCCCCACTACTGCTTCTGTAGGGTTGCTTCCCCTCCCAAACCGTGCCAGCCATCTGAGCAGATGTTTCTCACATAGACCCACAGAGGTGGTGCACCAGTTCCCTTCAGCACTCATCTTCTTGGTATATTTGTTCATCCAGTGCCTGGGATTCAAGGTGCTCAAGGCGGTCTGTTCGGCCACTCATAATCTCATCTGGGGTTTTCATGAACCTGAAAAGCACAGAAACAAGA
>JAPSGF010000041.1:2654906-2762313 GCA_035772895.1 Perdix hodgsoniae
CTGGGCAGCCTGTTCCAGCAGCTCACCACTCTCTCTGTATAGAACTTCCCCCTGACATCCAGCCTAAATCTCCTCTCCCTCAACTTAAAACCATTTCCCCTTGTTCTGCAGTTATCCACCCTTGTAAAGAGTTGACTCCCCTCCTGTTTGTAGGCTCCCTTTAGGTACTGAAATGCTGCAATGAGGTCAGCCCACAGCCTTCTTTTCTCCAATCAATTCTTTTCTAAACAGAGGAATAACTGTTACAACATACAATGTTTCATGATGGATTTATTTTGTGGCTGTTTAAGCATCAGTGATTTTTTTTTTTAAAAGGATAAAATCTTTCCATCCTAAAATTCTAACCAGATGTGGATTTCAGATTTCCAAATTTGGAAATGTTCAATCCGAGAGCTGTTGTTTTAGACTTTTAGCCGTGATCATCAATGTAAACATAAAAGTTCTCAATTATTTTACCCCCAAGCTATCAAGATACTCACCCTATATTTGGCCAAAACTAAGTGCAGGTCCATAAAAATCTCAGTAGATGTTTACAGGAGACAAGCCTAACTCATGGGACCTCAGATCATACAAGTTTTGCAAAATTCTACTAATTTGGTTATGACAGTTCAGCCAAATCATCTGAAGTAAATTTAATGTACCTGAGTATGGTAAAGACAAGTTTTGAAATTGGTTATATGCATCTTCCCTCCTCCATCTGCATCACAAATTGCAAGTTTGTAAGAGAGGAGAGTATATTCCTTACTCCAGCAGGGTTGATAATTACTAATCTTGGTCTTCTGAGATGTTGCAAAGATGAGCAATCACTTCCTGCACCATCAGTTCCATCTGTCCCATGCATCTCCTTCCTTAGCATAATAGAAATAAGAAAATATCCCTTTGAATCACAGCTTTGGCATTCTACTATTGAAGGGGGGAGGGGGAAATCACTATGTTCATGCTACTTACCTCAATCTGTCTGTCTATGAAATTATGAGGTCAAACTAACTTGATTCTTACCAGTTCAGTAGTACTGGTACCTTTACAGCATGACTGATTTCTGTTCTCCTTCCACTAATTAGTCTTTTCTTTCCTTTGTTTAAGGGAATGTTTAAGGGAATGTTTAAGGACCACTGCATACTATACAGACAGCTAACAGTTAAAGCCTCTCAGTACAGTAAGACAATAGAGTAGCATTCCTCATTTATTGCCAGGAGAAACTGAGGCACAAAAGAGAAGCACGCAGGGGACTCAAGGAAAAATCTGTAAGAAAACAGTATAATATAACACACACCATATGATGATGCATATAATGTAAATATATAACATAGTAATATTAGTCACATACATAACAGCAAAACAATGATTCCAAATTTATGAGCAGAAATTTATTTCAGTGGCAATTATTAATGAAAATTCCAATTGGTTTTAATTGTAACAGATTAAACCCCAAGATATGATAATATTGCTCACAAAAATTATGGATTTTACAGGTGAAAAGAAACAAAGTATGTATATTCCAGAGATGATACTGAAATTATCCTCTTGTAAACAATCTCACTGAGCAAATCCAACGTAATGAAAATTCTGAGCCATATTTTTCCAAAATCAGCTGCAAAGACCCCAGTAATGATGAAAATGAACAGTGTCTTGCACAACATATGAAAGGAACTCAGGCAGCATATGGACTTGTAACACTCATTCTGGACACTGTAAGCCCATCTTCCTGCAAAGAGCTCCTGAGTTGAGATTCCGGAAAAGGTAGTTTTCTCAGCAACAAGAAACAGCCTTTCATACAAACTCTAGGCCTGCTGTCAAACCCTTGGGTTCATTAGAGCAGCTTCTCCTACTGACCTAAGTCTGCCCCTCAGCTTAATCATGAAACATTTTCTGCCAGGAGGATTGTGAAGACCAAAGCTCTCTTTAAAGACTGGTAAGCAGATGTACAGAAAGAGTCACGGCTTGTTTGGTTTGAGGTTTGTTGTTTGTGTTTTTAGGTTGTGTTTTTCTAAACTGAGGTATGACATCGTTTAAATGCTCAAGGCATGACTAAGAGGGGTCACAGCATTGCTGTACTGAAGTGTCTGCTCAGTCACCCCATGCTACCTCTGAGTGGCTGGTCTCAGTCCACCTGAGGCTCAGGAACTCCTTTTCAAGTCAGCTCAACCCAACAGCCAACCACCGGGCCACAACTACTTGTCTCCATCTCCCACAACCCAAATGGTAACACTTTCTTTCTGTTAAGGACTTAATTGATTCGCATCCTGAATCCTTACTGGTAAGGCAGGTTCTACAGGCCAGATGTTGACACCCTTTACACCAGCAAGTACATCTTTGTATGGCCTGGCAGCTTGGGCGATGCTAATGGCCTGGCATAAGTGGAAATTGCCCTGCAGTCTGAGTTCAGTAAACAGTTCTGCTCATGACGCCCTGAAAAGAGAAGGAACTGCATGGCAGCTATTGCCATGCCTATTGTTAAACACATGATTAAATGTGATGCAGATACCCAGAACTACAACAAACCAGGTTGCCAATTCCATCTTAGAATGGCACACTCTAAATAAGGTCTTCCCTTTTCATCACTGTTCCTCTCTGCCTCCTTTTCCCAATTAGAAAAACAGAGGAAACAAAATGGATTTTCTTTCTAACACCTTTAGAAATAGTACTGAGAACACAAAACCAAAGCTGCGGATACAAGCTCCAGTGCTGCCCAGCAGATCACTTCCCTGGGAGCCCACACTGTTTCCTGTTCCACGGTGCCCAAGCAGAGGCTGAGCTATTTTCCAAACAATTCAGAGAAGACAGCCAGCAGACCTTTGCCATCCAGCTGTTACACAACTGCATAAGGGGGAAGGAAGGTTGCCCCTCTCTGACCACATCATATGCAAAGACAGCTTTGCTAATGTGGTATCCAGGATTACAGTGCTCCATAAAAAAAGCAACAGGAGATCACTCAGCTGCTGGACCATCCAGGAAAGGTTGGCAATGGGGCAGCAAGGCCTGGAAAATCTAACACAGGAAAATAAGGAAAGTCTGTCCTATTAGCATTTCAACATCCTGTGGGGAACAACTCTTGGCTGTCATTTATGGATTAGAAAGGGACAAGAAAACTCTGAGAAGGAAGCTCAGAACAGTGATGTAAACAAAGTCTTGAACATTCAGGCATGGTTGCTCCTATGACTGGAAAGCAAGTCCCCATTGTCCCACCAGCACACCAGGTGCCAACATCTGGCACAGCCGGCTTAAGGCGAGAAGTTTCACCCTGCTCAGGAAATACTTACGGGAGGAAGAATGCAAGCACTGATGAACTAGCACCCAGCCTGACAAATCACAAATCTGCAGCAGAAAAACAGCTAGCTGGATATCCCATCTCTCCTCCCAGTTGCAGTGTCTTCACAAGACGTGTTCCAGGCTGTTCCTCACACCTTCTCCATAGATTAAAAGGGCCGCAGCTGCAGATCTACAAACATGTGCAGACTTACTGCTGTCTTCTGGATAACACAGCTGTACTAGCAGTGTGCTCCATGCATCCAGCCACGCTGACAAAACTGCACTCCTGTTGAAAATGTATGCTTTGCCAGTGGACAGAGGTGATCTTCACAGTGCTAAAGCTTTGTCACATGGCCACATTTATCTTCAGATCACTCTGTCAACATGCTCTGTCTGCTATTCTTGTCTGTGTAAAGCACTGATACAGCTTCAAAAAGATTTTCCTTCCTTTCTCTGGCTTGCACTCCCACACTTCAGGAAGCTGTTTGAGCTTCCCCACCTCTCATTTTCTAATCTGTGTGCACACACTCACACACACTCCCCAGCAGCTCTGCTTCAAACCACAGGTGGCCAAAAAAAAAACAACACACCACTTCTGCAAGACTGTGGGGGTGAGGAGGGAAACAAAAAAAATGGGCAGCATCCTTATGTGAGACATAAGTGCTAAACAAGCCCAGTTCCAAACAGTGCAGAGCAAGATGCATTTGTACTCACCACAAAATGGCTACATGCGCAAACGAAATTCTTCAAGGTTCCCCTGGGCAATCAAAGCTCTTCCAGGAACCTATCCCCCTGCCCCTTTCTCAAGGTATTTAAGAACTAGGAATATTCCACAGGCAAGGAAGGATGCTAAAAGTGAGCTCCCTCCCCCAGCACTTCCATCACCTTTCTGTAAAGCTTGAGTGTAGCTCACATGGCTCCTAACTTCCAAAGGAATTCTCAGTTCCCCAGTAAAACACACACACACACACACACACACACACCACCTTTCCTTTTCTGCTGTACTGGACCCAAATAATAATTGCAAAATAACACTGCTTGTGCCAATCTCAATTCAAGGATGGATCCAACCAAAATGATTCTCAGGTACACAAGCAAGCCCAGCAGGGGCAGCTCCAAAAATCTCTGTCCAGCTGCTCAAACAATCTGACACAGATCTGGACAAGCAACTGCTGCAGCTTGGAATGTGCCTGTTCTCAAACAAGATGGCAAAAACTTGCTACTTCCAACCTAGGAGAGAAAGGGAATAATCCCTAGAAGCCAACAGCTAGGCACCGTCTGCTAACAAAGCTGAGAGAAAGTCTACTAACAGCAAGGCAACATTGCATTTTGGGTGTAAATAGGTTCCTCCAAAAGTAATGTCTCCTATTTATTTCCATGTAAACTGTAACAGATACAAGGAGTACAATAATACTATTTGATAGAGCAGATTCTCAGCTACAAAGCACTATTTCTCAACATAGTCACCAAGATCCTACATGCCATGCTTGTAAAAATATGCAAGGCCATCTGGACCACGGCTTGTCTTTCATGTTGCTGTCACCTCTGCTGAAATGCACCACTCACCCCCTTACTTTGCTCGCAGCCACTGCTTTGTCTCCATAAATGTTAAGCAAGCATCAATGAACATCAATGCATGCCATCTTTTTCCTAATGGAAGAATTTAATGACACACTGTTGCTTCACACACACTTCCACATCAGACACCATTTTGTCAGACTGCCCCTCTGCTACCATCTGTCACACAGTTACAAAATGTAATGGAACACAGGTGGGAAGGTTCAGCCCCAACTGCTGTACCAACAACATCCACCTCTGATTTCACAGGCCAACATAATAAAATAGGAGGCATTATTTTCAGGGCAGATCTTGTATTTACATAGAGGGTGCTACAGTCATTCCGCAGGGATGCTACCTTTCTAAATCAGACATTTTTGTTTTCACATAATTTGTTTCCACCAAAATAAATAAATAAAATCCTTTCCTTTCAGATGTTTTGGAATTGTTCTTGAAGATTACAGCGTTCCAATAAATATCTGTAAATAGCCAAGTCTTCGAGCTAAGGTTTCTTTTCAAATCTAAAAATAAATAAATAAATTCATTGCTGGACCTCTTTACTGCCTGGTACCAACTGCCATTCTATCCACGTTGAACTGGTCTGCAGCACTACTAGTCTACCATCCCGTTACCTAAAAATGGAGCACGGTTGTCTATGGAGATGTGAGAGAAGGAAATCATATCTCCACTATGTCACCAGAGACAAAACCAAGAAAGAAGAGCACTGTAAATATGCGAGAAAACAATTTAACAACTGATGGAGATTTCTTATGCCCCTGGTCAAGGCAAGGGGCTGGAAGTAGATGATCTTCAAAGATCCCCTCTAACCTAAACTATTCTATGATACTGTGAATGAAAGATGGGCCGATAGGAGCCAACCAACCTAATGAAATAGCTGCTGCACCAGTCTCATACTTGTCTGAGAAGTTTCCTGAACGCTTCACATTTCACAGGAGAGAAGGATGAAGAGGGGAAAAAAAATGAACACGTCCAAAATATGTGAGCCTAGTTTTCCAACTTGCATGTAATACAAAGGCTTGGGAGGAAAACATGACTCCCTGTGATGAACTGAGGTGTGGCAGTTAGGCAGCCTTTCATCACAGCCAGCATCCATCCCCTTCTCCTTCCTCCCCCATCTTGATGTACATGTACATCATCTAGGAGAGCTGACTTATCCAGGCAAGATCAGCCTTAAAATCTGCCAGGCCTCAAGTTGTGAAGTCTTGACCTGGTACTGGAGAGAAGGCAGGTAATCAGGCAGTAAGTCACACTTTGCAGCTGCAGGGAAGCAGCAGAGAGGCTGCTGTCCACTGCTCAAGTGTAATAATGGTCAGCAAGTAGTATCCCTCCCCAACCATCTGCCTATATGACAGACATCCAGCAGACTCAAGATAGAGCATCTGCACAGCTGTAGGGAATCACCAGCCTCACTTGAGGCTGAACACAGAATGGGGACAGCTACTTGGACTGGGAGTTGAGAACAAAATAAATACTGAGGGTCTATCACCTGCCTATCTGGCAGGTGTCATAGGGAGGATGTAAAACACTGGTTTAAAACATGCAATGAACTCCTCTCACAGCCTCCCTCTGGCCTCCAATTTAATATATTAAAAGAAAGAATAAAGCTACTTAGTTCTGCCACCATTTCCTATTTTTGTAAGTCATCTGCAAAGCTAATGAGAAATTGTCATTATTAGAAAATGTCTAATTTCTGAGGGAAAGGTGTTGCTTCAGTCAACTTCCTTGAGTCTAGAAAAACAAATTAAGAATGGAATTCTTAAATGCTGATTCATTCTGCTTTGTACAAGAATACCTCAAAATAAAAACAAAAGAAACTGACTTTCCTCTTCGCAAATGCTTAGGAATCTGACCAGATTTCCAAGCTTTCTTAACCAATGACATCTTTTTCATCCCACACTTGAACTCTTGGACACGGAGTTATTTAAAAAGCAGTAATATTACCTGTGTATCAAGTCCCTCTGCTAGCTATCAGCTGAAAAGCACTATTTTACACTAAAATCTAGTGCTGGGGTAATATAAGCTGACAGCTCAACAGTTCTACATTGTAGAATTTTTAGTATTAATTTTCATTAAATTTTAAATTCATTATCCTGGACATGGCTGAGGCCTACTTTCATGCATGAATCAACAGACCAGTGCCTCTGAGAGTCTTCTAATAAGAGTTCAAAACAGAAGGTTTAAAAGAAAACAAACACAAAAAACAAACAAAAAAAAGTGAACTGCCCCAAATCCACATCCAGGCACTGTTAAATCATGTGTCCTACTGATTGTAATCCAGCAACATTAATTATACCAGTAGGGGTTACAGTAAGATCACTATTAATTACTCATACTACAGAGGTACAAACAGTTTCTACTGAAGATCAGATTCCATTTTGCTAGGCATTATGCTTTATGGAGGGGCAATCACATTAAATGACTTCAAGGTCACAGAGCATGAAGCAGCAGAGCAGAGACTGAACTAAAGCCTTCTGTACCTCTGTATAATACCTTTAACCCTAAAACCTATCCTTCCTGTCCAGGATAATGCATACATGTGCCAGGCTGGCAAATTTTTACAATCACATCACAAGGCTAGCATAAACGATTTAAGAAAAATAAACTAAAACCTATGAGCCGGCCTAGTTTTCAATAGAAAAGATGCCACAAACACTCTTCATGCCAAAGCTAATACAAGGCATATATTGAGTTCACAGGAAAGCTGTGATGTGGCTCACGAAGAGCTAGCATTTATGGGCTGAATGCATAATTTCCATGTTTGCACATTTCAGGGATACAGTTTTAATAGATAATTGAAACTCTGAAATGACCTCTGGATTAGGCACATGGGATGAACTTCCTCCCGTGACCCAGAGAAGCTTCACGCTTTGATGCACGGTTAAGCAGGTCCAGTCTGTCTGTCAGCCCTGGCAGTACAAAGCAGCATAAATTTGCAATCATAAAGCAGGAGGGGGGTAGTGTTTGCTGTTCTCAGTCTACCTCAGAAGACTCAATACATGCAAGCACCTTCTCATATTAAAGCAGTATTCTCCTACAATTAAGGCTAAAAGGCACAGCTAAGGTGCGTTCAGAAACGCAAAACAAGCTACACCACAGTTGGAAATCCACAGATGTCAGGCAGCGAGACCTGATGCCAATAGCAGAAGGTTCCTTCATACCCCCAGGCAACACCTCTACCCTTCATGCAAACTGCTCACGCTGCTTGAGATGCTTGGCCTCTGCTGGTATCAGAAAAGGGAAAACATTTTCTTAACAAAGAACCACATTTTAACAGTCAAAAGTTAACACTCATCAGTTATCCTGAAGTTACTCTGTTGAATCTAAGGGACAGTCCTTGTAATGAAAACGGGTGGGAATCTTTAAGAGCTTTGGTTGTGATTTCAAGTGACATGCATCTAGCCAAAGCCTTACCCAGAATTTCATCAGCACATTAATCCCGGATCAACTGGCACCGCCACTAAAAACATGTGCCCTGCCCTCCTGTACCCATCTCCATGTGCTAGCACAGGCTGTTCACCTTAATCCAGACCTACTGCCCTATCCAGCACATGGCTGCACAAACATCCGTGCCAGCACAAGGGAGGAGGAAGGGGAAGGGTGGGACAGATCCTGCATGGAGCTACCACCTTATCCTGAACAAATGTCCTCAAACTACTTCTGCAGCAAAATAACAATGATGCACTGTTGTAATGCCTCTGAAGAATAGGTAGGGACCCCCACCAAAGCAACCAGCTAAACACCAGCCTGAAGCTGGACATGGCAAAGGTACGACTCCATACCATAAAAGAATTCAGGAACTTGCAGACCAAGTGAAGGATGAAGATTCAGGCCTCCTGATCCAGTCATAACTTTCCCTTGCCTATTATATCTTGACTCTTCTTCGTAACATGCTAAGATCCCCACTTCTAAAAAAGAAAAAAAAAGACCAGATAGAGACTATCACCGCTTTTTAAAACCAGGTGTATCATTTAACTCCTGTTTCAAGTAACTTGAAGAACAAAAGGACCTTGCAATTACCGAATCCCTCTATGCTTCAGAAGGAAACAGTTCTATACAGAAGCCCTCACCAAACAGCTTGCAGCCCAACAAGGTAGCCTGCAATGTCCCACCTGCATTTATCACTAACAAAGAGGACAGAATTTCAGAAGAATAACCATAAAAAGAGAATTGACACAACATGTAAGTAAGAGCCAAAACAGGAGACTAGACACTAGTTGGCCATGAGAGAAACAGATGTCTCAGCACAAATGACTCGTGCCTGGAAAAATGTTTGGTTTCGAGGGCTTCTTAACAAGCCACAGCCAGCAGAATTAACAATGGATGACAGTGAGACCTGAGTGCAAGAAATGGAGAGAAGGTTGTTAATGACCTGGCCACGCGAGCAGCCTGCTACTTCTGCACGTTGAGATCTGAGCATTGCCCTTACATTTAAGGAAAATGCTATGCAAGCCAGCAGCAATGGGAAGTCAGAAAGGTTAGAATTACCTTTTCATCTAACAAGCTGTTAAGAAATCAAAGTTAAGGTACTTTCCATTAATGGTCTATGCCACTCCTAGTTTACCATTGTATTGCCATATAGGTTATCAAACCCTAGCTTTTTTCCATTGGGAAGAAAAGATCAGATAAAGACTATCACCACTTTTTAAAACCAGGTGTATCATTTAACTCCTGTTTCAAGTAACTTGAAGAACAAAAGGACCTTGCAATTACCAAAGGCTGTGTTTTCCCAGTTATTTTGCCATCACTATTTCCAGAGCTGGGCTTCAGTGACATGAAAGAAGAGGTAAAAAACTTTAGCTACTTGAGAAAAAAAACACAGTGTGGAGTCTGTACATGAATGAGCATTTGTAAATACAACAGAGAAGGCAGAGCACCAAAAAAGGCTGACATCAGAAAATTTAGCCCTGCTTCACCCAGACTAAAAATACAGTGGCATTACAGAGTGCACAGTTAACTGCACATTTGTTCACAGCCATTGTTTCAAGCACCCAGCTCTATGATGCCTCAACAAGATTGATACCCAAAGCCTAAGTCTGAATAGGAAATCCAAAAGGCAAAAAGTTGAGTGCAGTGAAAACAGATATCAGATGTCATAAACTAAAGATAATCCATAGCACTTGGGCAAACAAGATATTTCTTGACCAGAGGACTGCATAATTACTGTGCTCTCACACTGAACTGGGAAAGCTTACATATGTGAGTCTGCATGTGGCACGTGGACATACGGTAATTCTGCATGAAATTATAAAATTATGTTCCTTGTCTTTAACACTGGACAACAAAATTCCCTCAGCTACTAGGGTCTTTTGAGAATATTCACAGGGCTTTTTTATTATACCCATGTTGGTAGCAGGTATAACATTTCAGATGTTAAGGCTGTATGGTCAAGGAGGAGCCCATGGCAAGGGGACAGCAAGTTAGGTGGCACAAGGCTGGCTTGCTTACATGCCAGCTGGAGGACTTGGCAGAGGACACACAGGTATTAGCAGGGTTTTTTTTTTTTTCTTTTAGCCAGCTCACCTTTGTAGTTTTAATTACTCACTAACTGCATTAGCACAAGACAAGCATGATTTGGAAAACAGTTCACTTGTGCCAAAGGAAAACATTTTATCTACTCAGGGTCCCACGAGTAGGTCCTGTCTACCAGCTTACTCATTTCTTAATCATTAGTGTAGAAAAATGAAGTCTAGGCACTTGGTAAATAACACTTCCTCCTCAATTTTCTCAGCTCTTAGGAACCTAAAAGGAAGAGTCAATGGACAAAAAGCAAAAGGATCAAACTACCAAATTAAGATAGTCGCTCCAAAGCAGGTTGCACACATGCTGATGGCATAAATTAATGGAAGTGCTGGACCTGTCCCTGTATTGTATAACACCTGTTCATCAGCAATACAGTCATGCAGCTGCCTGTTTGTCATCCAAACAAACGCATCCTCATCTTGCAAGGAACTGTGTTCACTTGTCTCTTATCAACCATCAGAAGAGGTGTGGCTGGCACAGCACGTAGCACTTGGATTATCTAAGAATCTAACTATTTTTTCCACCCTCTATCAGCCAAATCTTGAGAAGAATCTAGAGAAATAAAACAGGTCAAAGCCCTTTATGCCAATAAATGGCATCACAACTCAGGAGGAGAATCAAGGACAGGAAAATCTCCAAGAGTGTTCTGGAACAACATTCACTGAGAAGTACTTCATAATCTGAAGAACATTCATCTCACGAATTTCAGATGGTTAGGCTGCCTCTGCTGAGGAAACATCAAAACAATAGCAAGAAACAGAACAGAAGGCCTGATTGATGTGAGTGGTTTTCTCAACTACTACTTTTCCACCTGTCAGACGTATCAGTGGAGAGTGCAGCATCAAAGTATGAGAATCCTAAACAAGAACAGAAATACAGTAGGTCTGATCAGACCAAGGGTCTGCAAAGGCCAGCACCACATCTCCAGTAACAGCCAGTAAGAAATGCTCAGGGCAAGAACATAAGAAACAAACTCTCTCTTGTATGCTCCACCAGCAATTCATAAGTCTGGTGTTTTCTGAGCCAAGGACTGCACCTTTATCTTTGCAATTCATGGTCTCACATAGATTCAACCTAATAAAAAACATCTACTGAAAAGCATCTCCTTTTTGGTCCTGTATTGTAACTCCTGGCAGCAAATTTGATAGCTTCACTGTATGAGGTGTATGCTGGATATTTCATTTGACCCTCCTAGTTTGTAGGATTTCTCTAACAAAAAAATAACCATTCCTGTTTCAGCTCTGATTCACTCTGCCTCTTAAGACCTTCGTATGAGAACATTCATGATTTTCACCGGACTCTGCAACAGGCCCCAGCTTGGAGTTCCTGTCACAGCACACTCCTTTGTTTTCCTTCTTAAATCCCTCACTTCCAATCCCGCTCTATTTCCCTTGCTCCTGTTATCCTTACTCCACTAAATTAAGAAATCTGCTACAGTCCCATAGACTTTCTGTAGTCCCATTGATTGCTTAGAGCAGGTAACTAGAAACATGGACACCAGATCCATGTTTCATTCCAACAGCTACCTATCTAGCCAGGTGTAGAAGGCCATCCATCCCATGTGAAAACTTGTACCTTGCAGCAACGCTGAGTAAATTTCTGTGTATTTAGCTTATGAAGACAGATGGGCTCAGAGCAGCATAAGCATGGAGCTCTAATGGAAATCAAGACAGAAGCTTCAGCCTTGAAATGCTTGCTTACATAGCCTCTTTCATCACCATACAACCCTTTGCCTCTTAGGCAGGAGCAGTAGGGTTGCAAGATACTCAGCCAGTAATCACGCCATTAGCATGAAGGGAGACCACTAATGATGGGGACTGACCCACCCAAGGATCACATAATGTCTGAAGAGAACAGTGAGAGGAGAGTCTCTGGCAGGCAGTGGGCAAAAGAGCCTAAAGACCATGAAGGGAGACCATGGTGTTATTTTTCTACAGCTCTAAGTGCCAAAGAACTATGTGAAGACACTCAGCTCTACACTAATGAAGACCAGCAATCACAGCTCCCTCTTCCTCAAAGGAAACTGGCTGCAGCAACAAACACATTAAAACACTGAGCTAATGGAGACTTTCAAACACCTTTGAAAACATACACCTATACTAGAGGATGAATGTTAAAATCTGTCCTTTCAATATTTTTTTTTTTAAGAGTTTTTTTGTTTCATTTGGAACCTTAAAGCTTGTTATGCATCTATGACGCCTTCCCTTATTGTCTGCAAGCCAAATATTGAGGCTGAACTGGAGAAATATCCTTAATGACAGGTCATTTTCTACTGCTTTGGCCCTATGTTGCTAATGAAGATGGGAAAAAAATCACAACAAAGGATAACCTGAGGAAGCCAGAAAAATCTTTGAAAAAGAAAATCTCAGAAAAACTTGAAATTTAAATGTGAACCTAAACAAGTGTACTAAGACCCAGTCATAGCTATAATAGAGGAAAAAAAAAAAAGGAAATTTAAAGGTGAATACCAAGTACAAAACTATACTAAAGCATGAATAAAAGTTATATCATTTGAACAAATGGGACCCACTGTCATAGACCTAAGCCCAAGCCTGCTACAGAGTCAAGACCGCTTTAGACAACAGGTACAGAGAGTATTTTCTCCTTTCTATTTAGCCAGTATATCCACTACAAAGCTGGAAAACGCTCTGGAGCTGCAGAAATGAAAGGCTTGTTTTCTTACTTCAGCCAGTAAATAAATACAAGAGGTGAGGAACTAAGTACCTCGCTAAATCAGCAAGACAAGTAATCTGTGCAATCACAAAAAAAAAAAAAAGTATTTGCTTAAAAAGAAAATTTGAATCAATTAAAAAATATGTCAAAATGTACCAGATGCTTCCTTTTCAAGTACAAATATCGATTTATTTAAGATCACTTTTAATTCTCAGGGTTTGGGGGACACAAAAGGTGGTTGTACATGTAACTACACCTCACCGCAAAGCCAAAGACAGTCTATCATAAATACCATGTTAAAAAATAAAAATCAATTATTCATCAAATAAGGTAATTCATTATTTTCCAAAATCAAAAGATTTAACAAAAAGCTAAGGAAAACTATGAAGCTATGTAATTACTTACATAGATACTTATGAACACTGTATAGGTTAGCAGAAAGGAGAACTAGACTTAGGCCAAAGACCACATTTAACTGCACATCAGTGCTTTAATGGCTCTCCACAGATGTGAACCAGTCTTTCTTTAAGACAAAGAATAAAGTACACACGCAAAACTACCAAAAATGATTTGTAAATTTATTTCTCTCCTTGCTGCTTAAAAAAATCACAAAGGTCTGTACAAAGGACAGCACTTCTTCATAAAAGAGATGGTTCAGCAACTGCTCACAGCGTTTGGCCAGGTAGCAAAGCAGCAGCTTCTGTCCCCATCCCTGCAGCCTCCAGCAGGGACACCATTAGTTTCATACATGAAAAGAAAGGGTTAATTCTTCAGAAACAAATTTCATAAGGGCGATAATGGGAACTGTGAGACCTTTGGAAAAGCACAGTTCAACCCACATTTGGCTCCTGGAAGTAAACAGTGTCCGTCCCTCAAAACCAGAAAACTTCTCTTTTTCAGCACTGATCTGTAATTCCCCTTCCATGTATTCCCTGAAGGTTTTTCCCTTTTTCATTTGAATCTGAATAATTAAAGCAACAAAACCAATCTCTTGTTACTCCAAGCAATCCAGACTTTACAAGACCCTCGAACACTCACAGACAGATTCTTCCTCAGCTCTCTTCACAAATACCAAGTGCTCTTGAAATCAAGACTGTTAGGGTTGAGTCAGAGACTTCAGAAACAATTTGGAGGAGACTAATAACTACTTGAGACCAGCCTCATAGTTTGCAGAATTTTACACTGGAGCATCTACATGCCTGTGTAATATCAGAGCATGTATGTCTTGCCTAGGATCTTGTCTCTAAAGGATAAGAAGTCCATCTCAGGAAAGTCTTAATAGAAAAAGCAATCTTCTCCCATGGTAATTACAGAGGTTTTTTCCCCCAGTAAAAGCTGTCGGGATTAAAATCTTCTATGTATTCCTCTACCCACTTTTTAAGATCCATTTGTATTTACAGCCTCTGCAGCATCCTGCAGCGGTGAGTTCCATAATTTAACACAGATGGAAGAACTTGTTTCAAACTTGCTCAGTGGTAATTTCATTGCTTGTGTAGTTGTGTACTATCAGGTAATTGCTCCCCGTACACTACTACTGTGTGATTTTATAGATCTCTATTATATCACCCTCAGCAGTCTCCTTTTCCAAACTGAGTCATTTGAAGAGTCACAGGCAATTTAGCTTCTCTTCCTATGGAAGGTTCCCCAGGCTTTTCATCAACTTCACTACACATTTCTGTTTATTTTCCAGTGCCACTACAAGCCCTCTTAATAATCAGTAAAATATGCTATAACCAGAACCAACACACAGCATGAATTCAAAATGCAATATACAGATCACTTCTGTTTTGCTCTCAGTTCCTTTCCTGCTACAGGTTTAATTGCCTGTTTGACCTCTAGCTGAAAACTGAGCTCATTTTCCCTTTCATTTCTCCACAGAATTGTTTCCTAAAATCAGATCTCAGGTATAAGGCCTATCAGCAGACAAACCAAGATCAATAGCACAGGACCGACCAGTGCTCAAGGAGACCTCACTGTTTCTGTTAAGCAGAAGAGCCATGAAAGCCACTAAGCAGAAGAGCCATGAAAGTACCCTGCTCAGAACTGCCAGGGGGAAAAGAAAAACTGGAAATCCCTCACTTTATCCTCTTCTCTGAGCCTGCAGAGCTCAGCTACTGTCCATCAGCATGATCAAGCCGGCTGTATATACTATTAATTCCCTCTGATCGTGCTTTGAGGTTTAAGAGAAGTTGTGATTTATCTCATCTGGGAGGTATCAAAAGCCAGCACATGGTCAGCCAATGGTGGTTCTGATGATTCAGCTGGTGTGGGGTGACTTGCTAAGGCACTATCTTCACTGTGTTTGAGCCCAGTGTTTACAGGGCAACACACTATACACAGCACAGGCCACATACCATGAAATATTTTACAGCTTATAACCTTCTTCCCCTGAAAGCTACTCCTACACTTTCCCCAAATCCTCTTCCAGTGAGCCCATTCACTGAAGTCATTTGACAGTGAAACAACCACTCAGACTGTCATCTGAGGAGAGCATTTTACCTCTACCAGCACCCCGCTTCTTGTAACTTCCCAGTACTCTGGGACACAGCAAGGTCCTTTTCCCTCTGTGAAAAAAACTCAGCCCTTCTCTTCCTCATCTCCACAGTCACAGCAGCTACATGCGCCCACACCAGGCTGCCCACTTTTGAACTGGAGAAAGAAAGCTGGTCCTGGAGAGTTGTGGTGAGGCTCCAGGTCAGAGCCGCCGCTAAGGGCAGCTCACCACTGACATCCTATTGGCTCTACAGGCTTCAAGCTGCACCTCAGTGGGGCTGACTGGAAATCTCCCCATCACTCCTTGCTGATATGACATCGAGGACCCATCTGCTGGGAAACGATTCCTCCAGTGGCTCCCACTGACAAGCAGGAGAGCAGGAGCCTTGCCCCAGAGCTTATGGCTCCTCAAATCTTACTGCCTGTAATGTCCGACCCTGGACAGGTTTGAGAAGATCTGGCTTTCGTGTGCATACACAGAGCAGACTCAAAGAAAAGAACTTGCCATTCAAGGGGCAGTGTGCTGTGGCAATGTTCTGCAGTTCTGCTCTACCAGAAAAAAAATGGACACCATCTGTCAAAGGGTGCAATCCCAGCAAAGACACCAGATGAGTTCCTAGAGAGTGGGAAGGAGCTCCCCAGTACTGCTGTTATATTGGGTTTACTCCATTCGACATTCAAGCACATCAGCAGAGTTTCACAGTGCACCATTAGTGATGGAAGCTTATTTTACAGCAAGTCCTTTTAAGGGGAAAAAAGAGGAGAACAAAAGAAAATGTGGTTTGCAGATTCTGAATGCCTCACTGTAACTGGATAATTCTATCCTGGAATTCTAGTAGTACTATCTCTGGCATTTTATTAAACATTTATCCGGTAGAACTCCAAACTCCTGGATTTCCACAGGTTCCCATACAATTCAGAAAACATTCCTAGTTTCCAGTAATAGATGCTTTGGAGGAGTCCACTGAATTCATAATGGGAAAAAAATCACTTCATCCATACTTGGTTGAAACACAAATGTTACAAATAATCTCACTTTCTACAGCATCCCATCAGTTTTAAGGATGCTCCTTTGTTGGTTTCCTCTAGATTTAACTCCCCATTTTCAAAACGAATAACTTCCAAGCTTGCTCAGACCCTACTTGGGCTAGCTGGGGAAAAAAATAACAATCCACACAGCAAGAAATCTCTTCTAGTTCCTATCTACAACAGCTTTTCATTTAATTACAGAATTGAAAATCTAAACTCTGCATTTAATATTAGCCAGCTGTTAATGGTTTAACATGCAAAATCCAACTGTCACATTCAAAGTATTTTTGTGTGGCTATTTAACTCCCTGTCACACCCAGCGTTACCCTCAGCATTATACACATTTATAAAATGATTTACAATGCCATTAATTCCCATGTGCAAACATTCCACAGAACACCGACCAACATAAATAACACTGTGATTGCCTGTCTCTCTCTCTTTCCCACCTTGTCTCTCTCCAGACTGCCTCAGTGCTGACACTATTTGCCAACTATACAAGGACAACCCTGAAGCAAAGGAAACTGCATGCAGCTTAACAAGGGATAACCTTTGGAAAATCATTTAGATGAAGAATCATTTGTAGTTTTCCTTAATTGCCATACCCAGTTCACTTTAGAGCTCAGTAGTATTACAGTCAAGAAGCCATATCATCTATCACTGAAAGGACTAATTCCATTCAAAATGCATTATTTACCGCTGCTCCAAACATTCCATAAACAAACTTAACTTCAGCTAAGCTTTCCACATTTATTTTCTACCCAATAGTGGCATTTTTGAAAGAAAGAAAAAAAAACTACCATTTACTTTTGAGTTCCATGTGCTACTATAGAAATACACAAGGCAAATAGCTGCCTTCTGCTCTCCAATAAAATACTGCCTAAAGACAACTCAGCAACACTAGACCCAATACTGGCTAAATTCGGCTCGCATTGTAGTCCTAAAAAATAACCCAGCAAAAGAATCAATTGCCTCGACTCTGCTATTAGATGCACAAGAAGCTGTGGTATCCTGTCTTTGCTCTTTCTCTCTCTGACTGCTTAGAATCACAGAATCACCCATGTTGGAAAAGACTTACAAGAACATCCAGTCCAACTGTCCACCTGTCACCAACAGTACTCATTCATTAAACCATGTCCATCAACACAATGTCTAAGCATTCCTTGAACACTTCCAGGGTCAGTGACTCCACCACCTCCCTGGGCAGCCCATTCCACTGCCTGACCACTCTACTGGAAAAGTGGTATTTCCTAACATTCAGCCTGAATCTCCCCTGGTGCAACTTGAGGCCATTTCCTCTAGTTCTATCACCAGTTACACAAGAGAAGTGGCCGAACCCCAGCTCACTATAACCTCCCTTCAGGTAGTTGTACAGAGCAATAAAGTCTCTCCTGAGCCTCCTCTTCTCCAGACTAAACAATGCCAGCTCCTTCAGCCGCTCCTCATAAGATCTGTGCTCCAGACCCCTCACCAGTTTCGTTGCCCTTCTCTGGACACACTTCAGAACCTCAATGTCTTCCTTGTAATGAGGGGTCCAAAACTGAACACAGTACTTGAGGTGCAGCTTCACCAGGGCTGAATACAGAGGAACAATTACTTTCTTGCTCCTGCTAGCAACACAAACCAGGATGCCACTGGCTTTCTTGGTAACTGGGCACACAGCTGGCTTACGCTCAGCTGAGCACCAACCAATACCCCCAGGTCCATTTCCTCTACACAGCCTTCTGCGAGCCTCTGTTCCCCAAGCCTATAGCACTGCCTGGGGTTGTTGTGGCCAAAGAGCAGGACTTGACACTTGGTCTGGCTGAACTTCAGCTCACTGTCTTCAGCCCCGTGATCCAGCTGTCCAGATCCCTCTGCAGGGCCTTGCTACTCTCAGGCAGATCAACACTTCCTCCCAACTTGGTATCATCTGCAAACTTATTGAGGGTGCACCCAATGCCTTCATTCAGGTCATCAATAAAGATACTGAAGAGGACAGGCCCCAGTACCGACCCTGGAAAAACTACAAGTCCCCCAACAAAGAGTCAGTAGTCAAATCAGAACACCACCACTGCCACCTCACACACTGTGTGACCTAAAAATCCAGGAACAAATCAGACCACTCACCCTGCCACTCATTTCTGCAATATACATCATTGTTTCCATGCTGCATTACAAATACTTAGCCTCACCACTATCCTGCAGAGATAGGTTCATTATTATTTTATGCCTGTTTCACAGAAAGAGAAAGCAAAGGCCAAAGTGAACATTTTCAGAAGCACTTGCTTATGATTTGCTGCTGCTCTGGGGATACCCAGCTTACGGCACTGAATCACAAATATTCCAAAACAAACACATGCAAAAAAATGCAAACAGCTAATTTTTGGACTGCAGCTCAGAACTATACTCTTGGCCAAAAACACAGGTTGCCCCCGCTTTCCCTTCTCACATGGTAAGCAGAACATGAGGAAACTTTTTGTCAGAAGACTTCACGATGCAAGCTGTCATTGAGAAGCGCTCAAGAACCCAGACAGCTTTCTAAAAGGCAGGTGTAACTGTGAGTTTACCTTCTGCTTATCACCACTTCTATCAGCAGAGCGGTGCTGAACTGCCTCCCTCCAAAAGGCAATTTGAGATGTGAGGCACAAAAATACATGTAAATTATCATTAAAGGATCCTCTGTTTAACTGGGACATTTCAGACTGGGGATGCTGTTTTAATGGGTTGCCTCCCAGGAAACTGACTTCTATAATGACACAGTGAATAGTAACGACCAGTGTTTAATTGGGACAGTGTTAGTAAAATCTGGCTTCAAAGGGATTAAATAGGCTGGTGCAAAGGAGTTAAGTGATTAATCAGATGTTAAATACGTACGTACTTTTATACTCTGGCTTTCTCCTTTGCAATCCTACACACTCTGAACTTAACGGGAGTTTCTGTCACTGACACTAACACAAGAAGCATCAGCCTCTTAGTAGAGGCTGACCACCAGCCTTGCAAGTGCACATTTCAGCACTGGTGGGACCAGTCGTTAAGTGCTGTACTTCTCTCTCAGAGAAAGACAGACATATACACATATCTGCCACAAAGCAAATACATAGCAATATACAATCGCACACACCTACTTGACACGAGCAAGATACTACTGCAAGTTTATACTGATTACAAGTAGTTAAATATGTACCAAAATTTCACCACCTCACAGGTTTCCTAAAACTCAGAGTGTTTCTCCAATAATGTATACAGACAGTGCATTGAGCATCCCAAGCACAAGTAGAGCCTGAGCCTTCACTCCTTTTCATCAGAGCTTTCCACGGCTCATTGCCCAGCTGCTGGAGAATTTACGGCACACGGCCTTGCCCCGTGCTGGGACAGGGAATAAAAACAGAAAAAACAACACCAAAATGCATTCATCATTACCACCTCTGCCAGTTCATAAGCTCCTAATGCAACACCTCAGAGGAAAACTACTTCTCAGAGCAACACAGCGGCTCTGCAGCCACTCTGATAGGCATGGAGCTGGCTCCTGCGCCCCAACCCACGGGCTGCAGAAATAATGGTGTGCTCATACAGCCACACAACTGCTAAGCAGATCCTCCAAAATCTGGGTGCCCACCACAACCGGTTTTCGCTCCATCTGTCTGAAACAAGTGCACAAAAAGCCAACGGTACAAAGGAAAACCAATCAGAAAGTTATCCAGAGTGGTTTGGTGAAAAAATGTTATCGGTTGGAATTCACTTTTCTGCCTGAAAGACTTGCTATGTTTGAAACTATTAAAACCAGCACCAGGAGATGAGCCAAAAAATTCCCTGTGCCCCTTCTAACTGTTCCCTGTGTTCCAATGGCCCCATATTCACTAGCACCTGGGACAATGCCTTCAGTGCTGCACCTGGATGGCAGCTTCTGCTAAGGCAGAGAGCCGTGAGAGCCCACGCATGGACAAAACGCTCTGAGCAGTAAAACTAGGTCCAGACTGCAGTGCTTGGTACAGGTCACTTAAAAAAGGCATTTCACATTCTGTGTGGACCTGCGTAGTTAAGTGTAATGAAAAACCAGCGGTCAGTCATTTCAAGACTGCAGTACGCATTCCCTTGGCTCTCTCCCGACATGGATGCATCCCTCTCCACACAACTCGGCAACACGCTGCACCAAGGCGAGGAAAGGAGCACTTTTACCGCTCCCCAAACCAGCAGCGCCCTTCTTGCTCACCCGCTGAGAACACGAGCCTCCTATCCCAAAGCGACCCATTCCAAAACAAGGAAGCGCGACCCACCCCGCGCTCCTTGTCCCTGACGTTCGGCCACAGATCACGCCCGACATTCCCACGGAAGTTCCTAACAAACGCGGCACGGCTGTACGGCAGCTTCTGCGTGCGGGAGTTTGCTCGGCCGGCCGTACGCGCCTGCCCGCCTTAGCGCCGTGCCGCTCTGCAACACGCACACGCCGCTCCGTGACCCCACGTGTCCGCCGTGCTGCGGGAAGCACAGCCGGACCCCGAGGTGTGGGACCCGAGCGAGCTTAACCCAGCGACAAAACAGAGCCGGGCGCTTCCTCGGCCCAAAGGCGCCGTGCTGACCGCCGCGCCGAGTTCGCTCCCTTCTCCAGCGGACAGGGACGGGGCGAGCGGTACGGGAGAGGGGGGGTGCGGGAGGCGGGCGCTGCCCTCTGCGGGGTGGGAGGGCGTCGGGTGAGAGGGACGTTGGGGTCTGCCTGCACCGCCCGCGCGGTGCCCAAGGGACACGAAAAGAGGCGAACTAAAAAAATATATTAAAAAAAAAAAAAACCAGCCAAAGAAACAAAACAAAACACAAAAGCTCGTGAGCAATAAAGAATAAAGCCGAATAAACAGAAGGGGAGAGCCGTGCCGCGCCCGCAGGAGCCCCGAGGAGCGCATCCCCTCTCGGCAGGAAACTTTCTCCCAACTTTGCGCCCCGACCCGAGGCACCGCCGCCGCCGTCCCCGCGTGAAACGACGCGCCGCACCCGCGGGGCCGGCGGCGGGCGCGGAGGGCAGGGGGGGGCTCGGCCCCCGCCGGAAAAGCAAGCGGACACAGATGAGGCGACAAAACGCAGCAGAAATAAACTAAAGCCGGCAAACAAAGCTAAGCGAAGCAGCGTGACACGGAGGCGAGGCGGCAGCGGGCGGGGCGGCGGGCCGGCTCGTTACCTTGATGCAGCACTGGGCAGCAGGCTCAGACATCTCTCAGGAGGAGGTCCGCGCAGCCCAGCGGGCGGCCGGGAACTTCTGGGGCTCTTCCCACCTCCCGCTCCCCCGCCGGCCCCTCAGGAGGAAGTTGCGGCCGCCACCGCGGCCCGCGGAGCTGCCCGGGATCCCCTCCCCGCCGCCGCGCTCCGGGGGGCGCTCGGAAGCTGCCGCCCCCCGCCGCGCGTGGCCGTGCGCGCGCGTGTGCGGGACCGCGCGCGTGTGAGCGCGCGTGTGCGCGGGGCAGGGGGGAGAGCGCGAGCCGGGGGGAGGGAGGGAAAGGGCGGGCGCTGCCGCCGCGGCCCCCGCTGCCCACCAGTGTTTTCCTTCCTGGAAGAGAAACCGAAAGGCGGCGCGGGCCCGGCCGGCCGTGCCCCGCCCATGAAGCCGGAGTTTCGGGGGCCCGAAAGTGACGTGAGTTCCCGGCAGCCGGCCCCGCCCCTTAAAGGTGCCGCAGCGGCGCGAAACGGCCGTGAACGGCGGGCGCCCGCGTGCGCCCTGGCGCTGAAGGACGGCCGAGAGGAACGGGTCTGGGCGGGCGCGGCACGGCCGGGGCCGGCGTGCCGCGTTCTGCGCCGCTCCGCCGGGGGGAGGCGGCGCGGGCGGAGAACCCGGCGAACGGGTGGAAGGCGCTGAGGGAGGCGGTGAGCGGAACGGCGACGGCAACAATGGCCTTTGTTCCGCACGCGGGGCGGCCCCTTTAAGAGCGCAGACCTGGAAGTGGCACGGGAAGTCCGGGCAGGGCGCAGCGGTGGCTCCGCGCGGTCCTACAGTAGGCGGCGGAGGAGGAAACGAGGAGCCCCGAGTGGGGCTGCGGGAGCTGAGGGGGGACTCGCGACCCCACGCACACGCACTACGGAGAAGGGAGCTCCGCGCTTCGCTAAGAGCGAGCGTGGCACGACGCGGGGAGGCACCGCGCCTTCTCCCAGTTAGCGTGCTGGGGGCGCGGAGTCTTTCAACCCGTGTGGCGCGGCTGCGGTGTGAAGCGTCCGGCTCCGTGTTGCCGGTCGGGGTCCGGCTGTGCTTCCCGCAGCACGGCGGACACGTGGGGTCACGGAGCGGCGTGTGCGTGTTGCAGAGCGGCACGGCGCTAAGGCGGGCAGGCGCGTACGGCCGGCCGAGCAAACTCCCGCACGCAGAAGCTGCCGTACAGCCGTGCCGCGTTTGTTAGGAACTTCCGTGGGAATGTCGGGCGTGATCTGTGGCCGAACGTCAGGGACAAGGAGCGCGGGGTGGGTCGCGCTTCCTTGTTTTGGAATGGGTCGCTTTGGGATAGGAGGCTCGTGTTCTCAGCGGGTGAGCAAGAAGGGCGCTGCTGGTTTGGGGAGCGGTAAAAGTGCTCCTTTCCTCGCCTTGGTGCAGCGTGTTGCCGAGTTGTGTGGAGAGGGATGCATCCATGTCGGGAGAGAGCCAAGGGAATGCGTACTGCAGTCTTGAAATGACTGACCGCTGGTTTTTCATTACCCTTAAAGTAGACATTTTACATCACATACAGTGCGTTTGGGGCCATGTGTGAGGTCATACCCCTACACCCCCCCCAGCTCCTGCTGTTTGTATGGTTATCTCCTGCTCTTCAGTCCCAGCCTTCATCACAAGATGTGGTGAGAAAGGCACCTGTTTGCCCAGGACGGGAGGCTGCTAGGATCTGCCAGTAGGCATCCTGGGACAGTCTGCCACAGGCCATTTTGCAAACCAGCACCGACTGACTCTGTGTGCTCTCTTGCAGCTTGTTACAGCTTCATTTTAAGCAGTCCAGGAAACTGAAAAAAGAGGAAGGGAAAATAATATTTTCTCTCAGCTTAGCAACTGATGAGTTTTTAATACATGGCCAATTCAGTAACAAAGAGATCTTATCCAGCCTGCTCTGCTCTGCAGGACTGCACTGCTGGAGAAGAGTCATTGTATCTTGATTGCTTTTATGGTGCAACTCTCTCTACTATTATTCTCTGCTTCATCACTGTATGACATTTTCCCTTTCATCCTGCATGAATACCGCTGACTTTCCCCAAGTGCTGAGTCATTATTCTGTACCTCATGGGAAGGGAGTTTTGTGATTCCTTATGTTAAATGTAGAAATTAGAGATGGAAAGGACCTGTTAGGTCATCCACTCCACATCCCCACTGGTAGGATATTTACAGCACGTGATTGATCCATCCACACTAGTTCTAAGTTAGTTAGGTAATGGGGCTTCTACTCTTCCCTTTGGAGTCTGTTTCATGGTCTGACAGCTCCCATGGTTGGGAAAATATTTGGTCTATATTTTCATTTGTCCAGTTTCACCCAACTACTCCTGTTTATAACTCTGTATTTCACTACCCTATTTTTTTTTCCCCCTCTTTTATGGCTCTCTGTGCTTTTCACCCAGCTATCACTTCTTTTCTTAGCCATTGACATTTGCTCTTTTCATCTCCTTTTTTTTCAATCAGTCCCTGCAGCTACTTTGTCACCGTCATTGGTCTTTAATTCTTACCAATCTCTAACCCAGCCACTGTTAGAAACAGTTAACTTCCCCAGTCCTTTGTGAATGTAGCCAATACATAATAGTTTAGTCTGTATGCAAGTTGCCTCACCAGCTTCAAAATTTGTCGTCTGCCACCACCGTGAATCAGTGTTACGGACCCTCTTACTCCTCAATGTTTCCTCTTGCAATATAATTGTAATCTAATATTCTCCATGACAGTTACAGTGAAGCTGTGTGTCCTGGGTCTAATTTTTTTCTGCCCGTGGTTTTGACATCCGTATGTCCACTCTTCCAGGGTTCTCTGGTATCTATGCAGATTTTCATCCGTTTTCATTCCTGTCATTAGTTGCCATCTCCTGAGACCTCAAACTACATGGTCCTGGCTGTTGTGCTGTACAGGAGACAGGAAATGCTACCACGTCTCTTGGTGAGCAGGATGGTCTGTGGCTGCACACAGTTGCTCTGGGCATGTGAGGAGAAAGCTTCTCCAGCTGTCAGCTTCCCTTTAGATCTGTTCTGTATGGAGATTGCCCAGAGCAGAATGGAAGTGCATTAGCTAGTATTAAACCTTGAATGGGCTCCCAGCTGGTTTATTTCCCTCCTACCAAGAGTCTACTGCTCGACTTACCTACAGGGAGGATCCTGTAATTCAAAGCAAGATTTATGATCTCACAGAGTCACCTTTCATAGATGCCCTTGCCAGAAATCCCCTAACTTTTTGCTCAAATAGATGGTAGCAATACTAATTCAGGCAAAAGGTAATCCTATTCTGGCTTGTAATGTGACACCAAGTTCCTGCCTTTAGTAGGGCTGTCATGGGAAAGGGAGACTATGGTGTTGGAAGGCAAGAGCAGGAAGAGAAAGCTGTAAACTGAAGAACGATCTTTTTGCTTGTAGTGGCCTGAAAATCTGGCATTGGGTGTTCATACTTACAGTCTAGAGTTTGTCCCTGAAAACAGAGCAAGCTCCTGCTTGTAGTAGGTGACTCCCTTCTTAAAGGCACTGAGGCTCGCTCCCCTCTGCTTGCCTGTCATGGCTGTCTGGAGAGGCCTGCTGCTTCTCAGGAGCCGAGATCTGAGAAATTGCCAAGGGAGTGCCACCGCTTGTTGAGAGCATGGAACTGCTATCTGCTACTGCTCTTTCACGTGGCCATGAATGGCAATGGAAACCGGAACATAGGCAGAATCAAAGAAGACTATAAAGCCCTGGCAGCGCATGTGAAGAACACTAGTGCCCTAATTAACTTCTCTTCAATTTTACCAATTGGAGGAAAGAGGGCAGCCAAAAATAGACTTATAATGCATATCAACTCCTGGATATGTGGTTGGTGCAAAAAGTGTTTGTTACTTACGACAGTGGGACTTTCTGTGAAGATTATAACCTGTTAGGGAAGGGTGGGATCCACCTGCCTAGAAGAGGCAGCACAACCTTTGGCAGCAGGCTAGCTAGCATAGTAAGGTGAGCTTTAAACTGAAGGACTGTGGGAGTGGGATTAAAAAATGCAGTTCTCATGGCACGCTCACAACTGGAGAATGAGCCAAGCCAATCGGAACTGTGATAAATGTTCCTTACCTGACTCCAGTGAGATGAGCCTGAAAAACAGTCGCTTCAGTGATGTATATAGCTATGGGGAATGCTCCTGCATTTCTCTAGGGAATCCTGCATCCTCAGCTCCCTGTTCTTCTCTGAAGCAACTGTGTACCAATGTGCACAGAGTGGCAAATAAGCAGGAAAAAATAGAGAGCCATGTGCAGTTGCAGGACCTTGATCTCATTGTGATCGCAGGGACGTGGTAGGACAACTTGCATAACTGGAATGCTGTCATAGATGGCTGTGTACTTTTTAAGAAAGACAGGCCAATAAGAGATAGTGGAATTGCTCTACAACTGGTATTGAGCTCTGCCAGGAGATGAATGATGAACCACTGGAAAGCTTATGGGTGATGATTAAGAGGCAGGCTAATATGTGTGACATTGCTGTGGGTGTTTACTTCAGACCTCCTGATCAAGAGGAGGAAGTTGGTGAGGCCTTCTACAGACAGCTGAAAGTAGCAGTTTGCAATCCTGGGCCTCAGGACAGCAAACTGTGACCTCTTCAAGGACCTATGTAGAGGTATCCCATAGAGCATTGGAAAGTAAGGGAGCCCAAGAGAGTTAGTTGACATTCTAGCACCAGTTCTTCCGAGCTCAAGATCAATGCATCCCTAAGAATTAGAAGTCAAGCAAAGGTGGTAGGGAGAAACGTGGATGAGCTCATGGAAAAGTTTGAGTGGAAGACGATAGTCTATGGGATGTGGAAAGGGGGTCTGGTCAGTTGGAAGGAATGTGGGAACATTGTCAGGGCATGCAGGATTGCAGTGAGGAAGGCTAAGGCCCACTTGGTATTAAATCTAGTGAGAGAGATCAAGGACAAAAAGAAAGACTTCTTAAGTATGTCAGTAGCAAAAGGAAGACCTCGGAAAACGTGGGTTCACTGCTGAATGAGATGGATATCCCACTTATGGAGGACACTGAAAAGGCAGAGTTACTGAATACCTTTTTTGCTGCAATCTTTACTGCTAATGCTGCCCCTCAGAAATCCCAGACCATGGAGGTAAGAGAGAGAGTCTGGGGGAAGAAAAACTTCCCCTGTTTGTGGAGGTTCTGGTCAGAAATCATCTAGGCAGACTCAACACATGCAAATCTATGGGCCCCAATAGAACGCACCCATGAATGCTGAGGGAGCTGGAGAAGTGATTGGCAAGCCACTCTCTATCATCTTCGAAAGGTCGTGGAGAATGAGGGATGTGCCTGAGGACTGAAGGAAAGCCAATGTCACTCCAGTCTGGAAAAAGGGCAAGAAGGAGGAATTGGGAAACTACAGGCCAGTCAGCCTCACCTCCATCCCCGGGAAGGGGATGGAAGAGGTTGTTCTGAATGTCATCTCCAAACAAGTGGAAGAAAAGAAGGTTATTGGGGGTAGTCAGCATGGATTCCTCAAGGGGAAATCATGTTTGACCAATCTGATAGTCTGTGATGTCATGACCAGCTGTGTAGATCAGGGAGAGCAATGGGTGTTCTGGACAGGCTTTTGACAATCTCTCATAACATCCTTGTAGGTAAGGATTGCCTGTCCTTTGTGGGATAGACCGATGGACAGTGAGATGGGTTGAGAACTGGCTGACTGGCAGAGCTCAGTGGGTTGTGGACTGTGGCATGTGAAATCTAGTTCAAGGCCTGTGGCTATCAATGTTATCTGGGGATTGGTATTGGATCCAAACTTGTTTAACATTTTCATCAATGACCAGGGTGAGGGGATAGAGTTGTACTCTCAGCAGGTTTGCTGATGATATGAAGCTGAGAGGAGTGGTTGACATACCAGAAGGCTGTGCTGCCATTGAGTGAGACCTGAGGCTAGAGAATTGGGCAGAGAGAAACCTAATGAGGTTCCACAAGGCAAGTGTAGAGTCCTACATCTGAGGAGGAATAACCACACGCATCTGTACAGGTTAGGGGCTGATCTGCTGGAAGGGTGCTCTGCTGGAAGGACCTGGGTGTCCTGGTGGACAACAGGTTGACCAAGAGCCAGTAGTATGCCCCTATGGATAAGAATGGCAGCAGTTTCCTGGATTGCCTAAAATAGAGCATGGCCAGCAGGTCAAGGGAGGTGATCATCCCCTTCTACTCTGCCTTGACAAGGCTACATCTGGAGTACTGTGTCCTATTCTGGGTTCCTCAGTTCAAGAAAAATGAGAAATTTCTGGAGAGAATCCAGCAGAGGCCCACAGAGATTATTAGGGACCTGGAGCATCTCCTATACGAGGAACAGCTGAGAGACCTGGAACTGGTTCAACCTGGAGAAGACTGGGGGGGGGGATCTTATCAACATTTACAAATATCTAAAAGGCAGGAGTCAACTGGATGGAGTCAGTGCTGTACAGTGACAGGCCAAGAGGCAATGGACACAAGCTAGAACATAGAAATGCCATACATATATGAGGAAAAACTTTACTTTGAGGGTGACTGAGCACCTAACAAGCCACCCTGAGTAATTGTGTCCTCTGGAGATATTCAAAACATGCTTTGTGTTATCCTCTGTAACATGCTCCAGGGAGCCAGCTTCAGCAAGAGTGTTGGGTTAGATGATCTCCAGAGGTCCCTTCTGACCCCTATGATGCTGTGATTCTTTGAAAAAAAGGCTAACTAACATTTCAGTGAGACTTTTAATGTTCAGTGTGCAGTGATGTGTCCACGTGCCAGCTGCCACCAGATTTCTGTCACCAGTTCTCTTTCTGCCTTCACTTACTCAACTGCTGGGCTAATTTTCTCAGATTTCCCTGAAGGATGTAACCCGTTTATCAAAGGAGTTCACACATTTTGGAAGCTACATCCAGGGTTTTCATTTGTCTCTTGGTGTACTGTTTTTTTAGTTTCAGCAGTGTAGAGCAGTAGCTCAGACATACACAGCAATCACGGATTTCACCTTGCTGCTGAATAAAGTTTGTTTGTGTTCATACTTTTTATATCTATGGAGGCAGTCACTAGTTCTAAGCGCCCATAGTTATCATTAACTCATTCTACTGTTTCTCTGCTGATATCTTTTCTTTGCTTTTATCTTTGCCCAGGAAAACTTAACTGATTCATTTATTTAGTTTTTGCTTCTTTCTTCTTTTTGCAACACTAGTTTCATTTTCACCTTCTAAAGTTTGAGCAGACACAAATAGCTATTGATGGGTTTTTAGGCGCTCCAGGAAATCGTTGCCGTTCTTAGCCACAGGGGCACACTACTGGCTCTTGGTCAACCTTTGTCCACCAGGTCACCCAGGTCCTTCCAGCAGAGCTCCCTTCCGGCAGCCCAGCCCCTAACCTATACAGATGTGCACAGTTATTCCTCCTCAGCCTTCAAATTTCCTGGATTGAAAGAGGCGTACTGTTCCTCCAGTACACGCTTTGCTAAGGCACATCAGTCCTCATCCACATTTGGTCTCCTTTTGTCCCTTACCACTGAAGATCCTGATCCTGTAGCTGAGTCTACTGGTGTTACTGTGTAATCTCAACAGAGATTACTCTTAGAGATTCAGGCATAGCATCAAGTTCTTAAGGAACAAAACACAGTTGGAGATGGTTGTAAATTCAAAGAATGTGAAAGCAAAAATTGATGTTAGAATGTAAGAGTTTTTGATCCTGAGGAAAAAAAAACAGGAAATCCATGCACATTGATACACAGATGTGCTCTGGTAGGGATCCCCCATTGCACATTTAGCACTAAGATTCTCTTGTCCTTAGCAAACTGATTTCTGAAACTGAAGTGTGTTTTAATGACCTTCATATGCATCAATCACATCATTTTTCATCATTTGCAGTAAGATTAGCTTTCAGTTCATATTCCCAAGCAAGTCCTTTTCCTAAGGTTCACTCAGGCTAATGTTTCCTGTAGTAGAAGTCTCATGCTTGGTTTTTCAGGAATACATAAATACATATATACATAAGACATTTTTAATTAATGCCACCTATTTGTCCCCATGGAAACCGCAACAGATACAAAACACAATAATGCTATATGATAGAACTAGTTCCCAGCTACAAAACAATGTTTTTCAACAGTCACCACCATTAGCTGGTTTGTGTGGATGAGCTCATCAAGACGTTCTTCATTTCGCAGTGTGACAGGCAGCCATGCATGAATGTCTAGAACATTGCTTGTCTTTTCACATCCTGTCATCACTGTTGAAATGCACCACCCACCCCCTTAATGTGCTCACATCCACTATTTCGTCTCTATAAATGCTCAGCAAGCGATGAAGATGAATGGGTGCTATTTTTTCTGTTTGGAGGAATATAGCGACACACCTTTGCTTCATACCCCGCTCCCATGTCAGACACCATTTTGTCAAACTGCCCTTCTGCTGCCATCTGTCACACAGCAACAAAATATAACAGACTGTTGTCAGGAAGGTTTAACCTTTCTGCCCTCACCAACATCTGCCTCTGATGTCATGGACCAACATAATAAAAGAGGAGGCAGTTCTTTTAGAGCAGCCCTCATATATGTGATCTGTATAGAAATACATTCAGTCTCGGGTACTAGAGTGAGAAATGGTGTGTTCATTAGGGGTTCTCATGTAGCCTTTCCTTTCCTATTGTGGAAATCCACAGCTGTCAAAATGGAAATGCAGAAGTCTTGGTATGGCATCTATTCATCAAGCAGCCAATATATGTGAAAAAACAACACTGAAAATGCTTGACGCTGTAAGCCAGGCACGTCCAGCTCACAGCACACAGGCTGCATGTGGCCCAGCCCAGCTCACAGTGGGACCTGCCCACTGCCCTGCACCATCATGGCAGTGGCTCTGCCCAGCCCTTGGCACGAAGCTGTCACGACGCACCAACTAAACATCAGTGCGGTATTAATACTGTCTGGGCTGAAACCATGCACAGGGAAGGTGCAGTGCCGTGCTAGCTCAAGTTATGGCAAAGAAGTTTATGAATTTTGATTTCTTGGCTAAACGCTGTCCTGAGAATGGCAAAAAATATGCAGCCATGCTTCCTATTTTGATGAAGGTATTTGAGAATAGGTTTCAAGATTGCCCAAAGAATCAATTTTTTTGTTTATTTCTGACTCCATTTTCAGTAGACATAAATACATTACTTGCAAATTTTCAAATGGAATATATAGAGTTGCAATCAAAAATTGGATCATATCTCTTTACTAGACTTCTGTAATCCCTGTCTTACTAGAGAGAAATATCCCACACTGCACAGTCACACCTTACTCATGTCATCACTTGGCAGTACATACATTTGTCAACAACTGTTTTCAAGGATGAAGCACAGGAAGAGTAAAATTTCATAAAATGATCTTTGATGAAAACCTTGAGAGCTCAAAGAATTGCAATCACTGCCACTGAACCAGCCTGATGCATTTCAGAAAGACAAGGTTCTCACTATCTCACTATTTTTATTTTTGTTAATCTTTTTAATATATTTCAATAGAAAAATAATATAAATTTTCTTACTTAAATACATTAACCAAATTATGTATTTTGTGAGAGCTGCTCTAAAAGTGAGGCCACTGATTTTATGATGTCCCACAACATCAGAGGCAGATACTGGTGAGACAACAGTAGATGTTCAGCTTTCCCAACAATATTCTGTTCCATTTTGTTGCCATGTGACAGACGGCAGCAGAGAGGTAGTCTGACAAAATGATGTCTGACGTGGAAGCATGTATGAAGCAAAAGTGTGTCATCAAATTCCTTCATATGGAAAAAATTGCACCCAGTGACATTCATCAATACTTGCTGTACATTTATGAAGGCCAGACAGTGGATGTGAGCACACTGAGGTGGTGAATGCTGCATTTCAGCAGTGGCAACAGTGACAGTGGGTCACCTCTGCAGGTGTGGATTGTTGTGAGTACAGCATAGAATCACAGAAACATCGAATCCTTAGAGTTGGAAGGGACCTTTAGAGGTCATCTTGTCCAACTCCTCTGCAATGAACAGGAACATCCGCAGCTAGATCAGGTTGCCCAGGGCCTGATCCAGCTTCACCTTGAAATTCTACAAGGACAGGAGAGAGTCTCCCCTTCATGTCCTGTAGTTCCCCCTTGATTCTGAAAGGCCACTATCAGATCACTTCCAAGCCTTCACTTCTCCAGGCTGAACAGTCCCAGCTCTTTCAGTCTGTCCTCATAGGAGAGGTGTTTCATCCCTTGGATCATTTTTGCGGCCTTCCTCTGGATGTGCTCAGACAGGTCTATGTTTCTCCTGTACTGAGGACTCCACATCTGGATGCAGGACTCCAGGTGAGGCCTCACCTGCACAGAGTAGAGAGACAGGATCACCTCCCTCAACCTGCTGGCTCCTCTTTATTAGATGCAGCCCAGGATACAGTTGGCTTTCTGGGCTGCACGGGCACACTGCTGACTTATGTCCAGCTTCCCATCCACCAGTACCTCCCGGTCCTTTTTGGCAGGGTTGCACTCAATCCTTTTATCTCCTAGATTATATTGATAGCAGGGGCTGCCACAACCCAAGATCTTGCACTTGGATTTGTTGAACCCCATGAGGTTCTCCTGGGCCCACTGCTCAAGCCTGTCTAGATATGTCTGGATGACATCTTGTCCCTCTGGTGAGACAACTGCATCCCCACAGCTTGATGTCAGCCACAAACTTGCTGAGGGTGCACTCAACCCCACTGATATTAAGGAGTATCAGTCCTAGTACCGACCCATGGGCGACGCCCCTCATCAATGATCTCCATCCAGACATTGAGTCACTGACCACCACTCTCTGAACTTGATCCCGCAGCCCATTCTTTGTCCACTGAACAGTCTACCCATCTTATCCATATTTTTCCAATTTGGAGAAAAGGGTATTGTGGGAGTACCATGTCAAAAGCCTTACTGAAGTCCAGACAGATCACAGAATCTCAGAGGTTGGAAAGGACCTCAATACATCATTGAGTCCAACCCCTCTGCTAAAGCAGCTACCCTACAATAGGTCACACAGGTAGGCATCCAGCCGAGTCTTGAATATCCCCATAGAATGAGACTCCACAATCTCTCTGTCAACCTTTTCCAGTGCTGTCAACCTTACCATAAAGTTCTTCCACATGTTAGTACAGAACTCCCTATGTTCAAGTTTTAGGCCATTACTCATTGTTCTATCACTATACACCACCAAGAAGAGCCTGGCTTCCATTTGCCTCCCACCTCCCTTTAGATATTTATAAGCATTTATCCGATATCCTCTCAGTCTTCTTTTCCCCAGTCTGAACAGACCCAGGTTACTCAGCCTTTCCTCGTAGGGGAGATGCTCCAGACCCTTATACATCTTTGTGGTCCTCCACTGGACTCTTTCAAGGAGTTCCCTGTCTTTTCTGAACTGGGGAGCCCGGAACCAGACACAGTAGTCTAAATGTGGCTACACCACAACAAAGTAGAGGGGATGAATCACCTCCCATGACCTGCTGGCCATGTTCTTTTTAACACGCTCCAGGATACCATTGGTCTTCTTGGACACAGGAGCACACTACTGGCCCGTGGTCAACCTGTTGTCCATCAGGATCCACAGGTACTTCTCTGCAGAGCTCCTCTCCAGCAGAAGAGGAGCCTAGCAAGTACTGATGCCCCTAACAAGTGCTGATGCATACAGATGACATCAGTGGCTCTTGCCTTGTCCACTGATGCAGTTACACCATCATAAAAGGCCACTAGGTTAGTCAAACAAAATTTGCCCCTGGTGAAGCCATGCTGGTTCTCCTATATCACTTTCCTGTCTTATATGCACCTTAGCATATCTTCCAGGAGGATCTGCTCCATGATCTTTTCTGACATAGAGGTGAAACTGACAGGTTTTTTTACCCTTCTTAAAAATGAGTGTGATACTGCCTTTTTTTCCAGTAACCAGGGACTTCCCCTGATGGCCACGACTTTTCAACTATCATTGAGAGTGGCTTTGTGACTATATCAGCTAATTTCCTCTTGTTCATCACTGGTGAAAAATGCATAGCTAATGGTGATAGCTATGTTGAAAAAGAGTGTTTCGTAGCTGAGGATTTGCTCTATTAAATAGTATAGCTGTGCTTTTTGCATCAGCTGTAGTTTCTATAGAAATAGTTAGGAGGTGTTACTTTCAGAGCAGCCTTCATAGTTGTGCCCCTAGACAATTCCACTTCACTCAGTGCGGCCCAGGCACACCAAAAGGTTGGACATTCATTCTCTACTCTGTGTCATCATCACATGTTGTCACATAGTGGATTATTTTGAATCATCTGGTATATTGCTCCCACAAATATGGGAAACGCCTTTCTATTGCTGTGAAAGAAAATATTCTGGTAGGTAACTGGGGAAGAGTTACTGAGGACTGTACAGATTTAACTCCACTGTTCACAGGAGTGCAGCTTCTTCTGAGGGACAAGTTTATGCTTACTTTTGGAAAGCAGGTGTCCTTGTACAAGTCACAGCTTCAACACATGTTGACAGTGCTACTGTTGGAATGTGCTTGGATGCTGCATCAACAAGTGGTTGTGAGAAAGCTCCTGAGAGCTCCATTGATACCAACTCAGCAATAGCTAACTCTGTCAGGTTGGGTTAAAATGTATGGGCCCAGGAGAGCTGTGTCCTGGCTGGGAGCTGGAGGAGGGACTGTAGCTTCTGAGCTGCAGGCAGGCTCCTGAGTCTGCCTGCCACTGTGGTGTCAGGACAATAAGGGGAAATGGCTGAGAGGAACCAGAACAAAACTGCGGGGGAAATCAATAGCAGGGAACTGCAAAGGAGCTCGGGTAGGTGAAACCTCTCCATTTGACCTACTTTAGCAGGTCTAGTTGTTTAAATGGAATTTAAATCTCTGAAGATATGTGGGGAACTTCCTGACATCACCCAAAGATGGGCAGGGGCCAGGGCAGGGCTACACATGTCAAGTATGTGCTTAACTATATCCAAAGCTTCAGTGCCAGTGCAGATTTCCACATGCATGGGCTCAGTTCATGAGCAGGCAGAGCTCCACAGGGGACACAAAATCACTGGTGAATGAGGTAAAACACAAAGGTATACCAAAAATAAGATATTTGGAACACAGTTCTGGAGTGTGCTAAGTCTCCAGGTACCAATTTCAGATTTAAGTTGTACCTGCTTTGTTCTTACATTGTCCAGAACTGTGTAACATCTGTCCGTACTGTTATTCTCAGGAATTTAAAATAATTACTTGTCTGTTATTTATAATTAGTTACTTGTCTCTCACTGCAACATTGCGGGATTTTGAAGGAAAAGACTGGGAAGAAAAAAATTAAATTCAAATGTATCTGCATATTCTGATCTTGCTTATGGATTTAGTTTTGTAAACTACTATTTGCAAATTTATTACCCAAATTTTGAATGTTATTATACTTTTTTCTCTTTCATTATAGTCTTTTTTTTTTTTTTCATCTTTCACTCCCTCTTTCCCTTCCTCCCTCTCTCCTTACTTAGTTCTTTTGTCCTTCCCTGACGCCCTGCCTGCCTGTCTGCCCATTTCATATGTAATTACATGATTCAGAACAGGAGAATTAAGAAACAGGAAAACATATGATGAAACTGAAGGTAAAAGTAGAAAAGCCATCAAACTATGTGCTGTTACTGCAAAACATTCTAAACAAAAGTAAACAAGAAATAGAAGCTGAAAGGACAGAGTTCAAAATTTCTGCCAGATCGCAGCAAAACGATTTACATTTTACAGGTACCGTGGCTGGTTTATCCTTCCCCTGTTCACTTACCTCAGCTGCAGAGGTGAAACAAACTTTTCTCAAAGCCTAATCCTCTCTATTGGTAACATTTTCACAGTCTGGTTCCCCTTCTCCCTCCCTTTTTCTGCATCATTTTCTCCACAGAGTGACAGGATTACAGCTGTCATGCCCATTCTGAGTTGTGGTGCACACTCTGTCATCCATGTCATTGTAACTCTATATCTTGCTGGCAGTAAAAGAGTGACACAAATTGTTTTCCTGCCAGATTAACATTGTCTAGTAGATTTAATGCTCATAATCTAATATGAGGAATAACATTATATGGGTAACAGCAGTCAATTTGCTTACAACAATTGTCCAGCATTGCTGGGAAAAAAAATAATAATAAAAAATTAACACTTCAGTTCTAGCCCTGTGGAAGCAGAGCACCATTCTGCACACTTCTGTACCTTCTGAGACAGTGGCTTATAGTTACTGTGCTGCACAGCTGTATGACTGGTAGGATGACGTGGAAACACAGCAAAGAAGGAGAAGCAATAAATAAATAAATAAGAAAAAGGAAATAAAGGAGAAGGAAAAGGAAACAGGAAAAGCTAAAAAGGAAAAGGAAACTCGAGGTTGAGTGCAAGTAGTATGTGCTCGGTGAACTGTAGAATGAAACCTTGGAAAATGAAAAAAACCATCAGTGCGAGTACAGCTTGTTGCATAGAACTGTGATTTATCTGCTTTTATTTTCAATAGCTCCAGTGGCATCATAATGTAAGATTTTATAACCTATTAAATCATGCTGGATGTTTATGGTGCATTTTAGAGTGGACACATTATAAATAGGCAGGAGCTGCACAGCAGTTTCTTCTCAGAGGTCTTATTCCATCGTCATGCCCTTTTATAGCTAGCTCAGAAACTACCCAGTGTTAACCAAAGATAAAGATTTCAGCCAAGAATCAAAAAATAATCAACTTTTCAATTACCTCTGAGTCATTTGGATTGCCCTGATCTGAGGTGGCCTTTATTTATGTAGTTGTCTTCTATTTCCAAAAGCAGATCTGCATGCAAAAGGGTTAACAGCAGCAGTCTCTTGAGCTCTGCAGTCACCTTCAGAGCAAACAGGTTGCCTTTTCACAGGAAAGAGACGGTAATCAATCTAAGTTGCTCACCATTTTATTTTATTTTTTTTTTTTTTTTGTCTGTGTGTAGGGAGTGGCATAATTAAGACCAGAAACTTGAGTTGACCCCAATATTATGCCGGGAGATGGCTGAGAAGAGGCATAGAGGTGGCTGGATCTGGGTGCCAAGGTCATGTCCTTATCTGGCCCAACTCTGCACATTTCTATTGCCTATGGAGGGCCCCCGTGATGTCAGCCTGGACATTGCTCTTAGCAGCATCCATCTCTGCAACTTTAGCATCTTTTCTGTATACCATTCACTTGAATGGAAGGGGAGCAGCCCACTGTCAGGGGAAGCAGCAGCACCAGCAGTGGTGCAGGATGTGGTACTGAATGTTTGTCCTATCCTGGCTCTTGGTTCTGGAAAACCAGCTGCTGCCTCAACAGAGCACAGGGCATCTGCATGTGTGCACAGTAGGACAGAGGTCTAACTTGTTGGATACGTTGCTTGCACACAACAATCACAATGTCAGGGATGGCGGCAGCAGCACCTGCCTGCTTGTGGTCCACTGCCCCTTCCTATATTCATGTAGTCAGTCTCTCACTAGACAGTCTCTCTCATGGCACTCTCTCACCAGACAGGTCCATCTGTGTGGCAATATCTTGAAGAAAGCTGAGGCTAAGTTTCGAGTTGTACCAGTTGAGACAGGCTGAGAGAGCAACTGCAAGAAGAGAGAAGAGTGGAATAGAGAAGCCCTGCCAGCAGCAGAATGAAAGGGAATAGTGAGACAGTGGATGAGGAAGGGAAAAGGAGTGGAGAGGAGACGAGGAGCAGGATCTTAGCTCAGGAGGGGCTTCACCAGCAAATTCAGGGGGAGTAAGATTAAAAGATTAAGTGAAGGAATGGCAACCTTGATCAGAAGGACATTCAGCTTACCTGCCTGGTAACTAGGAGGGAATGGCCTGCAGCCAAGGGATCTTCTCCATATTAGAGGATTATGGCACAGGGACTTTTGTGACCAGAAGAAAGGCTGGCTTCATCTACACAGTGAAGAAAATTTCATATTCTAGGGCCTGAACTAAGTGCAGGTTTCAGTGGTCACAGCTACCATTCCAAAAAAATGAAGATATATTTCAATCTTAGATAGCATCTTACAAGCAGTAATTAAACTTTTACAACACCCATGTGAGGTAAGTGAATAATTATCACTCCTATTTTAAAGCTATGAAAGGAGAGAGGGTAAGTGGTTTGCCGAAGGCCATGCAATGAGTCAGTGGCAGTACTTCCATTAGTAGGCACAGCTCTTGCTTCCGAGGCCTGTCCATGAGCCACAGCAGTGTTGCACTCTCCCCGTTGAGAGATGAAAGCAAGCTGATTTCTCAAGCACTTTGATGAGAGAAAGAAGGTTAGAAATAGCCCATAGCTCTTTCGAGAGGAAGAGTCAGGACAGAAGGAGAATTTCTGAAGAGGACAGTGGAAAAGTGCCAGGCTCAGAAAAGGGAATGGTGATAAAGTAAATTATTGATATGTGTGGTTATGAGGGGAATAAAGCTGGCAAACCAGAACCAAATGACAGGGAAGAAAAACAGGTCTGCGATGAAGATAAATTTCTCAGAGAGCTTTGTGGCGTTTGAGAGGCCTAGGGTAGAGGTGGGAAGGGAATGAGAGAGGAAAGAGAGATTGGAGAGAAATTCCAGTGAAATGTGTACAGCAGCACTTAAAAGCTGCTGCACTTGGAAGCAGGGAAATAAAAGCCACTGAGCATGAGGCCTTTCAGTGCCTGCCCAATTACAGTCATGCTATTGTCTCTCACACAGCAGCTGTGGATCCTGGAATTGTCTGCCAGGCTAGGTAAATGTTGGCACCATCACCTCGCTTACAGGAGGACTAATGCTCAGAGCAGTGTAGAAACTTACCTGTGGTTGTTCAGCAAGGCAAAAAAAATTATTACAGTAAGTGGAGTGAGGAATAGAAAGGCAGATAGGAACACACCGTTTTCAATGGCATAGGAGAGAACAAGAAAAAAGATGGCTGATGTCAGCAGCCCAAATCTTTTTCCTAGCTCTAGAATACATCGTGCTGAGTAAAATGGCAGGTAGAGGCTGTGAGACATAGATCTTTAAGCTTTAAACTGCAAGCTAAGAAATACTGACAGGCAGATACATTAATATATATACATGCACGCAAATATGCCCATGGACACAACACAATTACCCTGACACTGGTTTTGGTATTGTATATATCCTTAGATTAGTTATTTCTGCAGTTTCTCAACTTTTCCTCCTTCTAGCAAAATTAAGATAACCACTCTTACCTACAAAACAGAAACTTACCTATAACCTAGAAGTATTTTGCAATGCTAAGTGTGCTTAACTTCCCAAAGTGCTCTGTGATCCTCATCTGGAAGCTGCAAATGAGCACCATCCCAAGGTTTGCTTTTTTGGTTGTTTTGTGTCACAGAACACAAGCCACATGTCTGAAAGCTGGTGGCTGACACACCAGAATGAGTGTCACCTGAAAAAGTAAAATCTCAGAAAATAGCTGCCATCGTTACAAGTAGATTCTGAAAGACCGTCCGAAAGAGTAGTGTTTTCAAGGCCTAAGAAAGTGAGGTGCTTGAGAGCAAAAGTTCCTCTTCATTTCAAAAACCACCCTCCCTCTGCTTCATTTCAAAAACCACCCTCCCTCTGCTTCCTCCTTTTCCTTGCAAAAAATGAAGAAGCTACCTTAGTTTGTGGAAGGCAGAGAAGCATCCTGCAGTTTAAAGTAAGAGGAGGAAACCAATTCAACAAATCTGTCAAGCGAGTCAGGAAAGAGCAGCATATAAAATAAAGCTTATTTTTAGTACAACTCCTTTGGTTTTAAAGTTATTCCAACTTCACCTCTTCCTTTTTTTTCAGCTTCACAGGCAGATCAGAGGCTCCTTATGCCACCTCTCCTTCCATCTGGCGCAGAGGGCCATGGTACTTCAGTTGTGCAGTGCTACCACCCTCTGGCCACTTCAATTCCACAGTCCTCAATCTGCAGGAGTCTGAACTCAGTCATATGCCTTCTATGTCTACTCTGTGAGATAAATTTCACCCTTCAAGAATACATAATGAGAGAGTGATTTTCACCTTCTGATGCAGCTCTACACAATGCTTATTTTGGCTGATTAATTTTGTAAAGGTATTTCATCTGGGCAAAGGAAGCAGCTTGACATAGCCAAATACAGTCATCCAGCACATATAGCACTGGGATTTTTCTAAAAGGCCACCATCAAAGTTAGATTGGTGACTGATTCCTGCTTGGAGGGATATCTTCTGTGGAATGAGATGTTCCTGGATCATTTTGATATTTAGGTGTTGGAATGGCATTTCCTGTGCTACCTTGACCTAGAGATTTTATCTTTCAGCACCTCAGCCTCACAGCTGTAACACAGATACCATGCACCTTAGCTTTTGCACATGGGTGTTGCTAGGATGAACTTATTAATTATTCTGATTACATGGGTGTGAGCTTATAAAAATTTCGAGTTATGTAGCAGTCCACCCAGATCACTCTATGCTGACACTACTAACACACTGAGATTTCTGCAGAGATAGTTGTCAGTGGTGGGAAGCTTCTGCCCACCATAAACTGTGCTGAGGACGCTAGCCCATTTCCTGAAGCACAGCAAGAAGATATAGGGTGGGGAGGATTGGAGGAGTAAAAAATAATTTGCAAACAGAGCCTGAAGTACTTGGAACATGAGAGCTATTTCATATACTGCTACTGCAATAGAAGAACAAGCTTGTTTTGCTGAAATTGTCCTAACTTTTCATATTTTATGTAAGAAATTGCACAATAATAATAAGCACAGAGATAAAAATAGGCTCAGAAGCAAAACTGTGGCTTCAAAGTTGAAACACCATGTTCTAGTATTATGCTTTTTTTGTGCCAAGCAAATCACATCTTTTTAAACCTTTATGGGACAAGGAAGTGGGAAGAACATAGGTAATAAAGTATTTTCTTGCAGAATCTTGCCAGCTGTATAGCTTTTTAGGGGTGATGGAGGATCACTCTAGCCATATCCTATGCAAAGGAGCAGTGAAAGCATCCATTGTTCTTTGTAATTTCCTTGTTGCAGCCTCTCCTTACAGGTGATAGGTTGGCACACTCTTTCCTAGAAGTATTGTGGATTAGGAGGGCTAGGACTGTGTAGAGTTCACTCTGAAACTTTGCCCAGACTTCTCACCTGATCTCTAAAACCTGTTTGAAGATGCCATTATCTTTGCGACAGAAGCATAGGAGAAGGAGCCAAGAGGCAACACACTAACATGAACCTTCACATGATTTTGTAAAGAACCTGTTCAATAAAATGTCAAAAATGGGCATTTTATCTGCCTCAAGAAGCCATTCAAGCCTACATGTAGATTTTTCTTTTGGCAGAGCAGTTCATGCTGGAAGTGGATTTTGGTTTTAATTTTGTTGTTGTTCTTTCCTTGGTGCGGTTAATATAATGGTACAATCTCTTGCAAGGACACCATTGTTTCAGTGAAAATTTATCCATAGAACATGGTCTACTTTTTGCCTGACAATGGCTATATTGGCCTTATATATACATAGAAAATTGCAAGACAATGTTAAAAGGTTGAACTACTGGAAGAGTAATTAAAGTCCCACAGTTGTTATGTGTAGACAATCCCTGAGTGCCAGCAGTGCTGTTTCATTTCTCAGGTTCAAAGTGGGAGGAGAGGACATAGTTCAATTTAATCTTAGAACAGTGTCTCATTTTATAGCAGTCAATATGTCTGTGGAAAAGGGGCCTATTCCATGTTCTCTGCCCTGAATTCCTTATCAGAAATGCATCTGATCCAATCTGTAAATCTTAGTTTAGTTTGTAAATATCTGAATACTGAGCCTACAATCTTTCTTCACTTTGGGAAAAGAAAAAATAAAATGAAAACAACCAGAAGAATCTGGTAACATCTCTACATTTATCAAAAATAAATAACCCTATCTTTTCTTCTCATCTGCTCTCATGTCCAAAAACAAGTGCTTATTTATATAAAGAACAAAAACAAGCAAGAAAAAAATAGAAAGAAAGAAAACCACAACCAATTACTGTGCCTAATATTTTGCTATGAAAATGTGCTTCACAAAAATAAAAACAAGTTTCAAATCTCTAGATCTTGACACATCAGAACTCATCTTTCCCTTTTCCATGTCCACCCACAGGAGAGGTACTGGCTACCTACCTGAAGGAAGAGAAAGCCATGGCAAAATGACACTCCTTGCATCATGCCTTTCAGTAACCAAAATCACAGGCTGTAGAAAGGATTAAATTTCAAATGTGTAGAAACTTTCTATAAAGAACGTGCTTTACCTTTCATTTCTCTCTGGGGACCAACATAAAATGTGCGTCTTCAGTTGATGAAATCTGTAGTGAGCAAAGCTGTTGACTGTTGGCTTCACAACATGGTTTGACTTTGGAGATACTGCATCTTAAGCCATTTTCTCGTGTTTGTCATATGATGTCCTATATAATAAACATTATTAGCAAAACACAACTTAATCATCCAGTAAATATTAAGTTCATAAGTAAAACTTCTGATTAAATAAGTTGTAACTTATTTTCCCAGCTGATTTGGATTCCTTTGGAGGGAGAGATGTTAATTACATTTGTCATCTTTGATGGAAATGCCAACACGTATTTGTAACCAAGATAAAGGATCTTACAGTATGGCTTGAAAGCTCTCATTGGCTTAGTGGATAAAACCACATTTAAGGCCAACCAGCCTTCTGCTTTGCAGATGGATGTCTCTTCCATCATAATCTACCTTGATACCAAAGGTGAGGAAGCCATGTCCTAGACATATCACCTTGATATAATTTCCTACAGATTAATCTTCTTAAGAGAATTCTTTCTTAAGTTTCATTACAAGCTGGAAATCTTCCAGCAACTAACTTTGCAATAGAAATAACACTTTTTGTTTTCTTTTTTTCCCCCAGAAGCTTCAGTAGTTTCTATGATACCTTTGTTTTCAAAGATCCCAAATCACCAGGCTAGCCCCTGTTTATTAAACACCAAATTCTTCTAGCTGTTCACTAGCCAGTATGTCTGACCAACACAGAATAAAGAAAAGAGGAAGGAAAATTGGTAAATTGGTATACATTATAGTTTGAAAGCATGAAATCCATAATGAGAAAAGCGAGGAAACTCACAAGTCCAGGCTCCCACCCCGGAAACAATTGTCACCAGCTGGTTCTATTTCAAATGCCTAATTCGATGCCAAGTGCCACATTATTGTACAATAAATCTAAAAAAAAAAAAAGATGATGATTGAAAGGTTGCTTCCTACTTTGTTAGGGACAGAACTCAAATAATCTGAAACTCCGGAGGTCAAAACTGTGAATGTTTGATGAGCTGCAAAACACTGTTCCAGAACTAATATTTTTATGGATATGCACGTGTGCTAAAGTGAAATCAAAACTTTCACTTTAATTGAAAAGAAAAATTGGAAGCTGGCTTTTGTGAGATGTTCAATCCTTCTACCAATCAAAAAGATGAAAGGGAGTGTGTGAATGTGAAAAGCCCTGAACTCAAAAATACTTACTGACTTAATTTAACTACAAATATTTAGATATCTAAATTGGATGTGAAGAATTTGGGGATATTTTTTAAGAAAACAGAAATGTCAAAATGAGCTTTAGTTGCTCTTTAATGAAACAAATTTCAGCTCCTTCCACAGGCTAAAATGGCTGGCACCAAGACCAACAGAGTCTTACTGGACTCATAGGGTAAAAAATCATTTATTCATACATCCAACTGCTACAACAAGTGAATCTCTTTGGCAATATGGCTACACATAACTAGTTTGTTTCACAATTTAGCATTTTAAAACCCAGACTGTCTATAAACCTGCTTATAGAAGATTCAGTGATAGCAAATGGAAAAGAAGCTACTTCAAGCTGTTTATAGAAGAGTGGGTTACACAGATCCGTGAAGCTTCTCTCAAGGTGTACAAGAGATGATTTTTCTAAGCACTTGGACTAATATGAATTAAATTAATCTTTGAGAACAGGATGACTTACAAGTGAAAATGCCATAATCTTATGTCATTTGCTAGAGAAGGAAAATTAAAACAGCTGATCACCTGATCTATTCAGGGCATTTTAATCTAATTTGCACAGGAGTGGGTCTAATTCAATGGGCCTCCTTTAATAAATTTAATGTTATTAATCAGTCATTTAAATCACAGTCCTTGCCTATTTATACTCCCCTCTTCCTCCCACATGTACGTAATACTAGTTTTTCTGAGGCAAGGGCAAGGAGACTAATGAGAATAAGTGTGTAGGCAAGAGTCACAGGCATAATGACCCACGAGGTGATTGCCTCCAGTAGCCACATTTTCTGATTTATTGAGCCTGTGGTCACCTAGATCATGTTCCTGGCCACTTGATGGGACAGGAGCCGAGTCCCTCTACAGTGGGTCACTTGGGAAAGGAATAGCTGTCAGGGGAGGTTTCTTATCCTGTCCCCCATGTGGAGTGTAATCTGCATAAGTTCCACAGCCCACAGACCATGCATGGAAGGTCAGCAGGTCTATGGTCACCAGCTCACAACTGGGGAAAAAAGCAAAAAACAGCAGCCTTTAGACTCTAAGGGCTGCAAGAGGGGCAGATAAAACAGGGTCATTAACTCTCACCTGACAAGACTTGTCAGGTCTCTGTCCTTGAACCAGGTTGGAGTTCTGAATTAATTACTATTATTGTCACAGCAGTATCTTTGGTGTTTACCAAGGCCCTAATTGGATTACAACGCAATGGATGCACACATACCCTGTTTCTATGGATAAGATAATAAAGAGATTGATCAGGCATGTGCATGTTTCATGTTCCCGTAGTGCTTACGCTGCTGCTTCCCACGCCTATCTGGGGGAGGACATCATTGGCCTCTTTACATCATGTGGAAAGCACAAGTCTTTGATTTGAGCTCCAAGAGCTGAAGCAATGCTGATATAGAATGTGCAGTTATGTGGCACGATGAGGATAGGCAAATCCATGCATCCAACAAATCTGTTGTTTGCTCCCTTAAATATTATTTTCTGGATACAGTGGGCCACAGTGGGTAAAGTTTCCAGCTGGGCAACTGTCATCCAAATTGTGCTGGATGGTTGATTAAAAAAAAAAAAAGGAATGGCTCCTCAGCCCTTTCAGGAAGCAACTTGATTTCAAATCAAAGCTGCCACTTTACCCTCTGCTGGTAACAAATTAGTTCAGTATGCCTGGACTTGCTGGTTAACTCTGGAGATGGTCAGATCATACAGCCGAAAACTGTCACATTGTTATCAGTAATATGGTTTTGCAGTGCAATCCTTTCTTTCTAGCATCTCTGAGAATGCAAACCTTGGGTTTTGGTACCTCATCAGCGGAAGTACCTGGTGCAAATGGGAATTCACCTTTCTGTAACAGCTGTTACAGCAAAACATAAAAGAAAATAATGGAAAAGCAGCTGCGTACTTCCTGTGGAAAAAGAGAGCTATGGGAACTAGGTATTATCATTGCCTTGGAGAAAGGGTTTCTATTGTCTATTAATTTACCACCTTCAGAAACACAAATTCAGAACCTACATAAGCTATAATACAACCAGGTCACATGAATTGAAAGGTGAATGTGTTTATGTGGATCTGGAAGGTGTTAATGATGGCTTCCAACAGGAAAAGAAATGCAGGAAGAGAATATGCCCATTAAACAAGTCCAACAGCATTAATACTTTGTACCAGTATTACTTTCTGTATCCAGGTGTTGCAAAAGTAAACATCCTGCTACCTTTAGGAGAAGATCCTCATGAATGTGATAATCTTTTAAGGCCCATTTTTATCATGCAGTGTGCTTCTATCTGTGTTTCCAATGTAAGGTTCATAATAAGATTAGCGGAGTGTAAATCTTTATGCAATTTAAATAAATAGTCTCTTGAGTGTCTGGCATTAGGAATACATTGTTCTATATTTCCCTACAGGCACTGATTTGTGCTGCAATTAAGATGTGTTTGTCTGTACCATATTACAAAGCATTTGATTCAATTTTAAATGGAACTGTCCCATCTCTTCTTTTACTTGACTATTATGTAATTCGGTTAATTAGAATTCATTGGATATTTCTTTGCATTTGCCACAAAAAGGCCAAAGTGTGTCATACAGTATATCAAAGGTAACTATGTGGAGTGTCGTTGGCACAGTGCATGGAACAGCCCAATACAGACACTATTGTTGTAACATCCAATTTATCCTATGAACCTTGTCTGTCTAGCTTTATACACATATATATATCTATATAGTATCACATTCACTCAATCTGAATGGTTATTTCCCATATTAATATTCTTATTTGTTTGTTCTGATACATGGGTATTTCCTAAACTTATTGACTCATTATTACTGATCAGTTCTTAATATGGCCAAACAGAATTAAACATAGGGAAAACAAACAAACAAACAAACAAAAAAACATGCCAAATACAGATGCCCCATCCTTTCTCAGATTTGTTGTAATTCTGTTGTCTGCTTTACTGATGGACATCAAGAAATAAAACACCATTGCAATGAATAGATCTGGGACACCCAAATCAGTGTTCACCTATCAGGGTAGATCAGTAACTGGAAGTTCATCTCATCCCACTGCAGACATCTGAAACATGACAGAGGAACAGGCAAACTACCTTTTTCTCTTCACTGACTCCAGAAAGAGGTTAAAAAATTAACTGATGTCATGTAAATTCATGTTCCAAGCTGTCCTACTTGAGCTGTGTAGTCCTCATGTACTTGCCTTCACTCTGCAGTACTGTATGTGAGATGGACCTCTGTTCCAAGGCTGAAAATACAACCAGCAGAGGTAAATCAGCCGTCTGGCTGCTCCTGAGATGTCAACAGTTCTAGCATCATCACATCTGTTGTAATAAGGCCAGTGACTTAGCACAGAAGGATTTCTATCACTGTAAAACTGGAGTAAACTCTCCAATCATCTGTTGTGATTATTTCATCCCCCTCAGTGCATTTCACAGGATGTATAGATTTCACTTGATAATTCCTGCACCAAGCTTCAACAGTTTGAGGCTCAAAAAGATTGACTTTAAAAGAAAATTTATATCCTTTCTTGATTCAAAGCTCCGCCAGCATCACTTAGCTCTTCCATATCCTCGGTGGTGGTTTCCTATGACTTGTTGTCCCATATTAGAAATCATAAGAGTATCATCCCAGTTCCCAGTAACATTCTGCTGGTAAATAAAAGGTTTTCTGTTTCCTTGTTTTTCAAGAATGTGCTGTTAGTCTTTTAATTACTAAAAGGGAACAAAAACTGCAAAGGCATTTCATGTTATAGGACATAGTTTTTAGTAAAGGACTGCCACGATGAGTTCAACAGTGTTAACTTTTCCTGTGATCAATCACAATAGCAGCTGGTCAGTGATAAAGACATTGCTCCTCATGCAGACACGTATTTCAAAGCAGTCATCTCTACAGCATCACCAGCAAAATTTACTTCATGGTTGGCATTGCTTCACCAAATGAAAGATCTGTAACAAACCTGCCCTTCCCTGTCTCCATCTCCCTGCTGTAAATCCTCATAATTCACTGCTTCATAGCTTACTGCCTGAGCAGGAGGCAGGTAATGCAATGAAGCGAAGACTGGCCAGGAGAGGGGGGAGGAGGAAAACAACTGCCTTACTGAAAGGCCAGGCCTCCCTAGGTGACTAGGCTTTCAGCATGCAGTCTGGCAAGAGACAGCACTTCCCTTCCTCCTCATGTGAGCAGGACAGGCAAGAGGCTTCACCATGTGTATCAATACAGAGGTTGTCTGTCATCTGGTGAGCTGGCATAGGGATAGATTACAGTCAACTCAGGATGTGGCCCAGTTGGCTGCTATCTGCCCCCCCACAACCCCATTCACCTCCCTTTCTCACACTTTAAAAATAAACAGACAAAACCACCTTTTCTTTCTTGTTAGAGTATTTCCATGCCCCTACCTACAGCTGTTATTTTAACTACTTTTAAAGAAATAACTGAGTTTCTTAGGTAATTTCTGGGCTCTGTGGCCTGAGGCTTTAAAAAAAATAATAAATACCATGGCAACTGATTGACAACAGATCCACAGCTACTTTTACACCATTAGAGAAATATAACAAAAGCATTAGAGGAATTTTTTTTTTTTTCTGACTCCTCATCTAAACAAATTGCAAGTTCTCTGAAGCCATGCCACAAAGGCCGAGTGAGCCCTTTAAGCAAAGAAATTTCAATTCCCCTGCAAAAACCCAGATGGGTTTATAGGCCCCAGATGAACAGCCAGGGCTGGCACAAGTGCCAATGAAGGGGACAGTCTGGATGGCAAACTTACAGACACCTGTGCCCAAACACAATCAGATATACAGGAATGGGAATCTTGTCTGCAGGTGGTTCTTCCTCAGCTGGAAAAGGCAGATGCTAAGGAGACTTTGCTAATTTCCCCTGCCTGGAATCTTGTAATGAGCTCCGAGCAGGAGAATAGCAAAAGGGCACATCTGTTAGTTTCTCCTAAGCTGTAGAGGGCTGAAAGCCAAGAAAAATGTCTAGAGGCTAATTTGCTGGCCTATCTACAGCACAGGAGAAAGTCTGAGTCGAGAAGAAAGCTCCATGCATTTTGTCTGAGAGCGAGGAAAGCTGGTGAGCGTCACGATGACCAGTACAGGTTATGGGACAGGATTTTTTTCATTTCCACTCAATTAAAACTCTAGTCATTCATGTTATACGCATCCAGTGGATATGATCTGCTCTTTCCCAGCAAGGTTAATTAGCCAGTGCATTCAGGCTGTGTCTGGTACTCTCGGGTAATATATATATCAGTAAATGCAGTGTCCCTGAGGCTGTTCTTTGGTCCTGCTACAAATAACATGAGGCAGCCAATAATCACATGCCCATCCAAGTGACAAACAAATAGAAGGGAAAGCTGTGGGAAGGATAAGAAAATAAGTGTGGATTCCGATTTCATGCCACTACTTCAATCTGTCCTACACTTACTTGGTGACTTCCCACGTACCTGAAATCTTGTGCCTTCTGAGAGTGAGTGCTACCACAATCCCAAAGTTTTCCTCTTCCCTTTCAAAATTTTGTCCATTCTAACACATGTTCTCGTGCAAGTTTGCCATCACTCTAAAGCAAACATGTCACAGCTGACCAACTGAGTCACCCCCTGGGATTCCCCAGCTATATTACTTAGAACTATATCTGCTATGGAGAGCAAAGGAGCACAGGCATCTGGCACACTTTCTACAGATCAGTGCCATCTGCAGCACCTTGTCACTGGGCCTATTTGCATCAGGCAGAGCTGCACAGTGTGTAATATGCCTTTGTCAGCTAGTATGGTGATTCTGGCTTATAATTTAGCTGATGGCTAAATAGAAAAAAGCTTGACAAAAATCCACACTACAATTCTAATTGCTGTCAGAATCATCAGAACTAACCCATCCTGTTCCTGCTTCTCTCTTCCTGTTTCTGATGTTCACACTCATCGTGCTTGCACTTGGCAGAGGTTCAGAGCTGCAACTGGAAGCACCCTTGTGAGGCCTGTGAGGTCCCACAGCACCAGAATGTAACTGCTATTCTATCTCAAGCCTAATAGCACAGACCTCTTGGAGAACCACACGATGATATGCTTAATTTTTAAACATGTTGTTGTTAAACTAATATTTAGAAATCCAAAATAAGTTAGCTGTGCTTCCCTAAAGACAGAGCTATTGCAGAATAATTGGGATAGTATCAAACCAAATGTGAAGCCTTAATCACTTGTGAATGTTGCACAGCAGCTTAACAGGAACTTGTGTCCTCCGTCTAACAAATGCTTGCAGATCACAGAAAACAATCAAGTCCAAAGTCTAGAAAAACCATCTCCAGCAAACACCACAGCGATTTCATAATTAAGCATAAGTTGTGAATGCATGTCAGTAGTCTCAGTTTGGAAAATAACATTTCTGCAGCCAGTGTAAAACGGTTTCATGACTGTGAAGAAAGAACTGAATGGGCATTTATTATTTACTCTCTTAAGAAGATCAGAAATGAGGTGATAAAATGTTATTTACTGTTTTAAAGTTATGATACTCCTGATCAAATTAATAAAATTCTCATTACCCCTTATAACCACAGTCTCTTTTATTTGCTGAAACTGCTACAACCCTGCTACTCTTTTCACAATTCATTTGCTCTCTTCATTTAGTTTATGTCCTTATTTTTAAGAATACTGCGGAAATTCTATGGGGAAAACAGATTTTTTTTTTCCCCCCAAAAGCTGGAGCATGGACTTATTCATTTGTTAGCTTTTGGGAAACAGAAGAACAGCATAGACCAAAGGCAGAAAATTCAAAATTCATGTGCAGAGAAAGTATTCAATAGAATAAATGAATGAATAAAGCAAACAAAGACGTTAAATCTATTCTCAATCTGAGCAACTCTTCTGACTGGTCTTCTAGTTGCTATCTTGCAAAGCAAAAGTTTTTCATCTTGCTTAAGGAACACTGCACAAATGAGAAGAAATGCCAACACTGGAAAATGCAATGGTCTGCCAGCCAGGAGGACTGGTTTTCTGGTTACATGGCACTTGTCATCTTTCTTTTTCTATACCTGTTTTGTGTGAATGTTACTAAATTTTCCAGGTAATGTTTTATCTGGAGCTTTACTGTCCCAGCTGAATTTCATTGGCTTCTATTCCTGTCATATGCTGTCTTAATTTGGAAGACTAAATACTCTAAAAACTTAGAAGTTACTGTTTTTGACTGCTCCACTATCAATTTCTGTATTTCATATAAGCTACCATTTAACTGACAAGTTAGATTATTAATTAACTTCCCTACCATCTGCCCTGAAGACTTTCTGCAGTTAGCCAAATGTACCTGCAGGAGGTCTGGAATTTATTTTTCTGAATGACAAAATGCAATAGGCAACACTAATCTCCTAGAAGCAGACTTTCCTGCTGCATGTTCAATATTGTGATGGATTCCACTGACTTCTTGGTATACTTCAGTATATATACACAAATAGTGGTTTTAGTAGGTTTAAAACGTTTCTATTTTATCTATTTTCCATTTATCCGTTCTCTATTTTATGTATTTTTTCTATTTATCTATTTTATTTTTACTGAAAACTTACAATCATATCTCACATTAGTTACCAGTTATATCTAATTTTTGTGATTGAGTGCACCACCAGGCAGTTTGTTGATGACACCAAGCTGAGTGGTGTAGTTGATACAGTAGAAGGGAGAGATGCTATCCAGAGCAACCTGGAGAGACTCAAAACCCAGGCACATGAGAATCTAATGAGGCTTAACAAGACCAAGTGCAAAGTCTCGCACTAGGGTTGACGTGTTCCCAGATACGTGCACAGACTGGGAGAAAAACTCACTGAGAGCAGCCCTGCAGAGAAGGACTTGGGGATTCCGGCAGATGAAAAGTAGGACATGAGCCAGCTGTGTGCTCGTGCAGCCTAGAAGGCCAACAGTATCCTGGGCTGTATCAAAAGACTAGTGGCCAGCTGGGAGAGGGAAGCGACTGTCCTCTGTACTCTGCCCTTGTGAGGCCCTGTCTGGAGTACTGCGTCCAGGCCTGGGGCCCCCAGTACAGGAAGGATGAGGAGCTGTTGGAGTGGGTCCAGAGGAGGGCTGCTAGGGTAATCAAAGAACTGGATCACCTCTCCTATAGAGAAAGGTTGAGGGATTTGGCCTTTTTCAGCTTGCAGAGGGCTCTGGGGAGACCTCAGCGAGGTCTTCCAGTCCTTGAAGTGAGCTTATAAGCAGGGAGGGGTCTAACTTTTTACACAGTCTGATAGTGATAGAACAAGGGGGAATGGCTTTAAACTGAAAGAGGGGAGATGGTAGGAAGAAATTTTTTACTCAGAGGGTGGTGAGGTGCTGGAGCAGGTTGCCTGGAGAGGTTTTGGATACCCATCTCTGGAGGTATTCAAGGCCACGTTGGAAGGGATCCTGGGCAGTCTGATCTAGTGGCTGAGAACCTTGACCATGCCAGGGATGTTGGAACTACATGATCTTTAATGTTCCCTCCAACATAAGCCATTCTATAATTCTGTGATATGTTTGAAAGGCAAGATGACTGTCAAGTAATACTGTGAATCCATATGCCTCCTACATGTTTTGAGAATTCAAACATCTCCATTTTGCTCAGTGCAACATGTCACAATATCAATTCAATACAGTTAAGAAAAAATAATCCTTAATGACTTCTGCAGGCTGCTAATTTATTTAGAGCAATATATAAAATTAATACCTAACTATCAGCTGATAAAGGGTTAGACAGCAATATATAACACTGTAGTCAGTGAAAAAAACCACAGCATTTAATCTTCAAGCATTGCCTAGTATATATATTTATTTTTAAAACTTCTTATGTAATAGTGAGACTACCAAGTTTCTTTCATCTGATGTTCCTTTAAAACTGCAAACTACAACTTCTCGCTGAACTAACCTTTCTCCCAGTCAGCATACATGTATATGAAATCTCAGGTATGTTTCTACAAGCCACTTACAAGGATGTTCTGGTGAGTCATCAGACTGTAGAATCACCAAGGTTGGAAGAGACCTCTGAGATCATCCAGTCCAATCGTCCACCTATCACCATTATTTCTCCACTAAACCATGTCCTTTAGTGCAACATCTAAACATTTCTTGGACATTCTTGAACATTTCCAGGGATGGCAACTCAACCACCTCCCTGGGCAGTCCTTTCCTGTGCCTGACCCCTGTTTCAGAGAAGAAATTTTTCCTAACATCTAACCTCAGCATCCTCTGGTACAAATTGATGCCATTCCTTCTTGTCCTATTGCTACTTCCTCAGGAGAAGAGGCTAAACCCCACCTAGCCACAACCTCCTTTCAGGTAGTTGCAGTGAACAATAAAGTCTCCCCTGAACCTCCTCTTCTCCAGACTGAACAATCCCAGCTCTTTCAGCCGCTCCTCATAATGTTTGTGCTCCAGACCCCTCACCAGCTTTGTTACCCTTCTCTGGAAAGGCACCAGGGCCTCGATGTCTTTCTTGTAGTGAAGGGCCCAAAACTGGACACAGTACTCAAAGTGAAGCCTCACCAGGGCTGAGTACAGGGGTCTGAACACTTCTCTGCTCCTGCTGGCAACACAATTTCTGATATAAGCCAGGATGCTATTGGCTTTCTTGGCCACCTGGGCACACTGCTAGCTCATGTTTAATCCAGTGCTGAAAAACACCTCCAGGTCCATTTCTTCCATACAGTCTTCCAGAAACTCTACTCCAATCCTGCAGCATTGCCTGGAGTTGTTGTGGCCAAAGTGCAGGACCCAACATTTGGTCCTGTTGAACTTCACCCCACTGGCCTCAGCCCAGTAACCCAGCCTGTCCAGATCCCTCTGCAGGGCCTTCCTACCCTCAGGCAGATCAACACTTCTTCACAACTTGGTTTCATCTGCAAACTTACTGAGGGTACACTATATCCCTTCTTCCAGGTCATCAATAAAGATAATAAACAGGGAATGCCCCAATACCTTGAGAAACATCACTCATGACCAGTTCTTGAGGACCACAGTCTGAGACTGTGCAATTCTTCTAGGAGCTGGCTGGTAGGAAGACAAATGCATTACAAGAGAAACCTTGTGATGAGGGTTCTGCAGATCTGATTCAACTCAAGGCTATACTTTGAATACAACATTAAGAAAAACATTTTGCCTACATTAGAAATACCCTTTGTTAAAGTATAAAGTGCTGTCAATTCAGAACAAGAGTTATGTTAGCTCTACGCTATTGCTGATCTACTCTTTTCTTTTTAAATTCCCTTATGTAAAATGGTGGTTTGTTTGCTTTTAGAAGGGCATTGCTTGCTTTCTTTGTCCTCAGGCACATTATGTCTATGAAGACTGTAAGCTGCTCAAGGGAAGGAATTCCTCTCACTCTGTGTTTATACAAGGTATGATACAACAGAGATCTGATCTTGCCTGGGGCCTCTAGTCTCTGTAATACTCGTTGTTATTTAATAATAATTAAAATGTATTATCTTCTGAAAAATGAGCAGTACTTCTTGTTTAGGTTGTTTGCTCAGCGGACTCTAAGAAATTTGGCCCAGAGCCTCCCTTTCTGCAGGGTTCGTGGCATAACAGCAGTTTCTAGACAACTACATTTCTGTCTGCTACTGCATACTGGCAGATGTACCCTTCCTAAGAATATCAAATAATTTCTGGAATAACATACTTAATACCTAGCACCCTTGGCTGTATATGGTTTCTAAGTTCACTTTAGCAGAGGGAAACAAGCCTCAGGCAGGTTAAATGACTTACCCAAAATCACATGTTGATTGTCTACCTAATGGAGGATGCATCCCAGCACTCTCCATCAAGACATCAGGCTTTTTTAGCGTCATACACAAGGAACCAGTAACATTTCTACAGTTTGGACATAAGATATTCAGTGTCCCCGCTTACCAAAGTGAATGAATGATTTACCCACATTTTGGAGCTCTCTATCTTTGTCTGTATGAGCCTTGCGCCACTGAGCACAGGTGTTAATACACGGCTCCCAGGACCACAGTTGCCGAAATTCTCAACTCCCTGCAGCTGGTGAACCAGTCGATGGAAAGTGTTCGGGTTCCACCTTGTGGCTACGAGCTTACCGGCAGCTGTGTCTAAAATGGGCTGCTCTTCCACGTCCTTCTCCCGGGAATAGTAAAGAAGGCATGAAAAAAAAAACATGTTTTTATATTGTCACCGTCACAGAATTGCTCCCTAATTTAGTTTCTGACAAGTCTTTGACCCCCTGTCTTTCTGGCTCAAATCTTCCACCAACCAATCACTGCCTTAGTTTTACTCCTGTCTCAGAGCTCAAAACCGAGGAGCATCCACAGAGGAGAAAAGCTCCAGATTGGTACTACAGCTGTATGGTATGCTGCCCCTGCAACTTGAAAAAGAAATTAGGAAGAATGAAGTGACAAATTCACATGCTTAACAGTGTCAGTATGAGTGTTAGCAGCCCTAATATTAACAATCACCCTGCAAATTGCCCAAGGGCAAATTGTGCTTGACAGACTTGGTGGCTTTTTATGATGGTGTTACAGCATCAGTGTAATGGACTTCATCTACGTGGACTTGTGAAAAGCATTTGACACTGTTCCACAAGACATCCTGGTCACTAAATTGGAGAAAAATGGATTTGATGGGTAGACCACTAGCCGGATAAGGAATTGGCTGGATGGTTGCGCTCAGAGAGCTCAAGGTCCAAGTGGAGACAGGTGATGAGTGGTATTCCTCAGGGATCAGTGATGGGAGATGTGTTATTTAAAATCTTTGTAGGAGATATGGACAGTGGGGTTGACTGCACCCTCAGCAAGTTTGCAAATGACACCAAGCTGAGTGGTGCAGTTGATGCATGAGAGGGAAGGGATGCTATCCAGAGGGACCTGGACAGGCTTGACAGGTAGGTCCATGCCAACTTCATGAGGTTCAAAAAGGCCAAGTGCAAGGTCCTGCACCTGAGTTGCAACCACCTGAGGGACAATCCCAAGTGGAGAATGGCTTGAGAGCTATCCTGAGGAAAGGAATTTGGGAGTGTTGATTGATAAAAGACTCATCATGAGCAAGCACAGGAGACCAACCATATCCTGGATTGCATCAAGAGAAGTGTGACCAGTAGGTCAAGGGAGGTGGTTCTGCCCTTCTTCTCTGCTCTCATGGGATCCCACATGAAGTACTGTGTACAGCTCTGCGCCCCCTAACACTAGGACATCAAACTGTTAAGTGGGTCTAGTGGAGTGCCACAAAGATTATCAGAGAGCTAGAGCACCTTTCTTACTGGAACAGAGCTGGGGCCCTTTAGCCTGGAGAAGAGAAGGCTTCAGAGGGACCTCATAGCAGCCTTCCAGTACCTGAAGGGGGCCTACAGGAAAGATAGGGAGAGATTTTTTATAAGGATATGTAGTGACAAGACAAGGGGAAATGGCTTTAAACTGGAAGAGAGTAGATTTAGAGTAGATATTACGAAGAAATTCTTTCCTGTGAGGGTGGTGAAACACTGGAAGAAGTTGCCCAGTGAGATTGTAAATGCCCCCACTCTGGAGTTGTTCAAGGCCAGGCTGGATGAGATTTTGAGCAACCTGGTCTAGTAGGAAGACAGGGGGGTTGGAACTAGATGATCTTAAGGTTTCTTCCAACTCAAATCATTCTATTATTCTATTATTTTGCATTATTTTTTTTATTCATTTTTCATCCTTTGTGACTGGAATTTTTGTGAATTATAAGATACATATTATATTATATATATATAGTATAATAATATAATATAATACAATACAATACAATATATTGTTTATCATATATTTATATTATATATAATGTGTATAATAAATATTATGTAATGATATACATATTATAATTTTGTGAAAATTAATCTCAACATTTGTTTTGGGTTGAAACTTACTTTCATTTTTATTCACTCCATTTTTCCTTCTCTTTAAATTCTTGTCATTTTCCTCTACTATTAGCTTACACCACAGGACCTAAACGGCAATAATCTTTCATCTATGCGAAAGCACTGCAAGCAACTCCTGAAGATTTTTAGCTTCCCACTATCTCACAGCAAGGGGCATTGCTGAAAACAGATTGAGGTGCTCAGGAAACTCTTCTTGCTGCCATCTCTCTACTATTAACTCTTGTGAATTCAGGCTTATGCCTAAATATAAAGTAATGTTTGTAGAGATTACCAGTAGAGTGAATGATAAAACTGTAAAAAAATGACAGCAGCAGAGCATGCTGGTCATTGTAATAAGCATCTTTAGCTGATGGCTGGAAGGTTTTGGCCTGTGAAAAACTTGACTGCGAGGAGGAATTTGTATTTTTGGGTAAAGTGGAAAAAAGGGATATGGCTAATAATACTGGAATACAAAAGTCAGTCTGTCTGTCCTTCAGAAGTTAATAAACAGATAGATATATAGATAGACATAGATAGACAGACAGACAGATGGACAGATAGAAAGAGAAGGATACAAGGACAGTTGACAACTTGGAAGACCAGAAAGAAGGTATCTGCTACAGGGCAGATCATAGAGAGCTACAAAGAGCCTGGAGGCATTGCAACACAGCAAAGGACAGATGTGGATGTGATGCTGGAGAGGGCAATAGGCAGCACTAGAAGCATTAAGCCTTCTCTCAAAATGCAGAACATGACAGCACAAATGAGAACATGTCATTTCACACCATTCTCTTCTCTATGCACCTGTGGTGTCACTGAAGGGTCACAGTCTCTAGCAGACCAGCTGAGGCTTCAAGTTGAAATTTTTAATGGAGAGTGGAAGCTGTTATCATTTCTCCTCTTCTTCTTTTAAAATGACAGAATAATTGAGATTGGAGGGAACAAATCATGCAACCACCCTGCAACAGCAGATTCATCTTTGAGGTTAGATGAATTTTGCTCAGGAACTTGCCTAGTCGGCCTCTGAATACCTCCAAGGATGGAGAGCCAACAGAACTCTCTGGGCATCTGTCCCAGTGTGTGACCATCCTCAATGGGTGAGGGTAGCTTTTTTCCACATACCTAATTGGAATCTCTCTTGTTTGTATCTGTTGCCTCTTGTCTATTCCCTGTGCATCTTGGGAATCTGACTCCTTCTGTATAACCATCTCCCTCCACACTTGTGATAGTACAATACTTAACATTCTATTCTCCACGCTGGACAGACTCAACTCACAGACTTTACTTGTGCAGCACATGCCAGAACTTCAGTTAACTTCTGGTGGTCTCCCTTTACACTTGTGCCAGTATGTCAGTATTTTTGTACTGAGGAGTTCAAAATTGGACACAGAAGTCCAAATGAGATCTCCCATGTGTTAAGCAGGGGCGAAGGATGCCTTCCCCAGGCCTGTATTACTGATTAAGCACAGTGCTAAGGGGCACAGTGTAACTCACTGAACAAAGCCCATCAGTGGAAAAGCCTCTGTGGAGATGTGCAAGGTTAAAGGGCACTTGAAATTCAAAGAATGCAGGGCGTGACCAGCAGGTGGGGAGCGAATATCTGGCTCAACTCAGCTAGGCTAAAATACTGACTAAACTAAAACAAAAACCAAATGACAGGTCCCTCTGAATGACAGGGTTACTTTTCTGCATAGCCACTGCTCCTCTCCGCTTCTGCTTGCGTACTCTCCACTCTCCAAAATTTTTAAACTCTGTCCCATCAACCAGGTCATTAAAGAAGATTTTAACCATTATGTTAAATTAATTGCCAGGAATGTTTATTCCGTAGTCTTTGCTCAGAAGTGTTGAGAAAACACTGGGCTGAAAAATTTCCCCCCTTTTCTCACAATGCTTTCAACCACGAGAATGCTACCTGAATTGGAAAAAAAAAAAGAAAAAAAAAAAAAGGTTTTTGTTTTAATTCTACTAGCAAAAATTCTCCTTTGGCTGACATAAGCTTAATGGGAGGATTTGCAGCTGCAATATTGACAGAAAGATTCTTTCAAGGATGCACCTGGCCCAGTCTTAACAAACAACCTGAAGAAGCTCACATGTTAGAATAAAAATAGAGCGTGTACAGATTAAATACCAAAACTATCTGGAGGGTAGGGGCCCAAAATTTTTAAACAAAGACATAGCAAAAAAAAAAAAAAAGAAAAAGAAGCAGGAAAATTTGTAACAAGAGGAGAGACCTAGCTCTGGAATCATCAGCAGTCAAAAGCTGGTTAGGCACTGCCAGAAGTCAGTCTGCTGGCATTTCAGCTCCTGCTTAGAATTGATGGATGCTGAGGTCCTGCACCCAGTTAGCAGAGCCACAGCACAGGTACAGCCAGAGCGACCCACTCTTGGAGTGCATAAGTGAACCTGTGGGACATGGAGCTGCAACAAGGGAGTTTCCAGTTCGGTATTAGGAAAAGGTTCTTCACTCACAGGGTGGTCAGGCACTGGAACATGCTCCTCAGGACAGTTAGCCCCAAGCTGCCAGAGCTCAAGGAAAACACTCTCAGATACTGAGTTCAAAATTTGGATGATCCTGTGCGCAGAGAAGAGCTGAAATTGCTGATCCTTGTGGGTCCCTTTTAACTCAGGATATTCTATGATTCTGGTGTGTGGACCAGTGGGTTGTAGGAGGTGGCATGAGTACTCATGAGGTTTGAGCAACTTAGATACAAGCAGGGGAACCCCTACTCCCAGAATGAGTTGGTTGGTATGAAATGCACAAAATAAATGCATATATTCAAATTCTCTTCCACCATGAAGCCAAAACTAACAGTGACTGGAAACAGTTTGAAAGCAAATCAGATATTTTTGAACAGACTTCCCCATGACCAGTAGGCTTAAGTTTAAACGGTCTTTGCTGACATAGTAGAGATTTACTGTGACTCTGGATTCTATAGAGACTGGATGAACTGTTCTCAAGGCAAAGGGGTAGCATAAGCATAACTTCCCATCCACTGAGGTGGCTGGGATGATGTAGTACCAGGCCTGGCTGGCCTGCAAAAGAGGTTTCTAATCCAGGACTTTCTGCTAGTACAACCAGGGGGTGGCTGAAAGTTATCTTAAATCTGTTTCTAGTGTTTAATGACTTTGCCTACATTCTCAAAAAGTGTATGCTTTACATGACACTATACTTACTTCTGTAGAAAGCTGAGTTTGCTGAAAAGAGTGACTCTTTTTTATTAACAAAAGGAATGAAAACTAAAAATCACTTATGAGTGCCATAGCACCTGATCAGCCTTGTATTTGAGGGCCACATGGTTAATTCTTCTCTTTTTGTGGATTTTCCATCTGGACATCATTTTGCACGTGGTATTGTTTCCTTTTTTTCTCAGAGAGGATGCACTGAACAGCCACAGTTGACGTGATAGCTCCTATCTATACAAGCCTAGCACAGGTACAGAAGCATAGTAGTAACAGGGCTGTGTCATGCACAGGAGATGTCCCAGGGCATGGGAAAGATGGGGTAGGATTTAGAGAATAAAATGAAGTGGGTTGGATGGATTGAATCCAGCCTAGGAACTGTCAAAAGGATAAGTTTGATGTGAGGGATCCCCAGCTGTAATGGAAGAATATCCCCAGGTGACTCAGTGGTGACTCACTAATCTAGGCACGTCCAAGCCACAGCCCGCAGGCCACATGTGGCACACTCCCTGCCCTGTGCTGTCTTCAGACTGGCTTCAGGCATCTACCCATCACTCAGCAATAACCACATCATCAGTACACCATCAACACTGTGTCAACTGAATCCAGGATGTGGGGAGGGCAGTACTGTGCACTGCTGATTCAAGTGATGGCAAATAATTGTATGCATTGTGCTACACTGGCTTAACATAGGGCTCTGAACAGTGAAGAATATGCAGCTGTGCTTTCACTTTCGGTAAACGAATTTGAAAATAGATTTCAAGATTGCAAGCAAAATCATTAATTCATGTTAACAACACTATTTTCTGTAGAAAAAAAAAACAGCACCTGCAAATTTTCAAATGGATTGTACAGAGTTGCCATCAAATATTCAACTATAAATTCTGTGTCTTTCTGTCAGACTTTCACAGAATCACAGAATCATAGCATGTTTAGGATTGGAAGAGAACTTAAAATCATCTAGTTCCAACCCCCTGCTATAGGCAGGGACACCTCCCACTAGATCAGGTTGCTCAAAGCCCCATCCAGCCTGGCCATGAACATCTCAACCTCTCTGGGCAATGTGTTCCAGGGTCTCACCACCCTCAGTTCTTACCTTTGCTTTCTGCAACTTCAGTGGTGCAGTTAGAGCCCTTGCTGGTGAAGACTTTCATAATCCCTATCTTATCAGAGAAAAATATCCCTCACTTCATAGACACTCATTACTCGTGTCATTGCTTCCTGGCAGTATATACATTTGGGGACAACTATTTTCAAGGATGAAGTACAGGAAGAGTAAAACTTCATAAAATAATCTCTGATTAACACCTTGAGACCTCAAAGAATCACATCCACTGCCAATGAACGAGACTGATGCTTTAGTTTCACAAAATAAATAAATAAATAAATAAATAAATAAAGCTCAACTATCCCACTATTTTTATGTTCTTGTTCTTTTTTTTCTTTTTAAACATTTTAAGAAAAATATTAAAAACTTAAATGTTTTGTTACTTATACTGTAACTATATTGTATATTTTATGAGGACTGCTCTGAAAGTAATGCCTCCTGTTTCATTGAGTTGGCCCACAAATCCAAAGCAGATGTTGGTGGTATGGAAGTATAGGCTGAACCTTGCCACAGTATTTCATTACATTTCGTTGCCATGTGACAGATGACAGCAGAGGGGTAGTCTGACAAAATGGCGTCTGATACAAAAGTGCAAATGAAGCAAAGGTGTGTCACTGAATTCCCCCATATGGAAAAAAATTGTACCCACTGACATTCACTGAAGCTTGCTAAATGTTTATGGAGACTGAACTGTGGATGTGAGAACACTGAGGCCATGGGTGGTGTGTTACATCAGTGTCGACAGTGGGTCACCTCTGTTGCACTTACTAGTGCGACGTGCAAGCTCTTGTTCATTACTGGTGAAAATGCATAGCTAAGGGTGATGACTGTTGAAAAATAGAGTTTTGTAGCTTGGAATTTGCTCTGTCAAATAGTGTTATTGTGTTCTTTGTATCTGCTTTAGTTTCCATGGAAATAAACAGGAAGCATTACTTTCGGAGCAATTTATGTCTATGTGGCCCAAGACAATTAATATTCACTCATGCAGTGGTTGAAACACTGGGGTTTACTAGTGGGACTGGCTTATAAAAGCTGCAAACAACAAAGAATTCCACAGTCATTCATTGTTGTAAGGTGTTAGCAATACCCAAACTTTGCCTGTTCACACTCACACAAACCACCACACTACAACACAAAGTAGATTGCAACAGGTTTGAGGCTTGGTCATTTCACAAACTATAGCAACAACAAGGATCTGGGATTTCTAGAAGGATATTCGGAAAAATCCAGTCAATCTCTGGATGACCATAAGCAACGAAGAGTGCCAAATGAGTGAAAGCAGCTCTGGAGTAAGCTTGCATTAAAGCCACACTCTCCGAACAGATGTGAATTGAGAGGCAGTTTTACTTCTCCTCTTCGTTCATAATTTCCCTTCTCCTACAGGAGCTGCCACCTTGATACCTGCAATGCAATGCAGCAGCTGAAGGCCCATCACTAGCAGTTTCTGCGTTCCATTTGATTGCTAACACTTAGGTACTGAGGTGCTGCAAGGTGCTCTGCACAGGTACGGAGTCAGGCACCAAATGTAGTCCTCGAAGACTCGGTTGGAGGATGGCCAATCTGACGACAGCAACCAGGCTCAACTGAGAGTCCAGAGTGCGAGGTGGGTCTGTAGTGACGAGAGAGGTCCAAAGTCAAGCAGGGAAATCAGTCTGCGGATCTGGGCAGCGTCTGGCTTGTGGCCAGGCAAGGGTGCGGCTGCAATGCATTTGCAGCCTAGCTCCAGCAGGGGCAGAGGTCACAACTGCTAGTTTAAACAGTTCCCAGGAGAGGTAGGGACAGCACTCACAGAAATGTCTGATATCTTTGGTTCTTCCTACCATCTCCCGTCTTTCAGTTTAAAGCCATTCCCCCTTGTTCTATCACTATCAGACAGTGTAAAAAGTCAGTCCCCTCCCTGCTTATAAGCTCACTTCAAGGACTGGAAGACCTCGCTGAGGTCTCCCCAGAGCCCTCTGCAAGCTGAAAAAGGCCAAATCCCTCAACCTTTCTCTATAGGAGAGGTGATCCAGTTCTTTGATTACCCTAGCAGCCCTCCTCTGGACCCACTCCAACAGCTCCTCATCCTTCCTGTACTGGGGGCCCCAGGCCTGGATGCAGTACTCCAGACAGGGCCTCACAAGGGCAGAGTACAGAGGACAGTCGCTTCCCTCTCCCAGCTGGCCACTAGTCTTTTGATACAGCCCAGGATACTGTTGGCCTTCTAGGCTGCACGAGCACACAGCTGGCTCATGTCCCACTTTTCATCTGTCGGAATCCCCAAGTCCTTCTCTGCAGGGCTGCTCTCAATGAGTTTTTCTCCCAGTCTGTGCACGTATCTGGGAACACCTCAACCCTAGTGCGAGACTTTGCACTTGGTCTTGTTAAGCCTCATTAGATTCTCATGTGCCTGGGTTTTGAGTCTCTCCAGGTTGCTCTGGATAGCATCTCTCCCTTCTACTGTATCAACTACACCGCTCAGCTTGGTGTCATCAACAAACTGCCTGGTGGTGCACTCAATGACAAAAATTAGATATAACTGGTAACTAATGTGAGATTAGATACTCACGTGTCCAGGTTTTGAGTCTGTCCAGGTTCCTCTGAATGGCAACCCTCCTTTCTCTGACAACACTGTTTATCTAGTGACATAACACTAAGGTGCAGCTCTCCTATGCTACTATATTCGCACAAAAAAACATTTACAAGTGTATTGAGAATAAACTACCAACTGAGTTTGGTATACAAATACATGTGAATAAAATAAGCTTACACAGAGAATCTCCTTTCCCTTGGGGAAAGCACAAACATACATTCTATTGCTTGTATTCGCCAGGTCTGACAGAGCGTTCAGATCCTGCTACAGGTTTGGGTTTGCATGAAACCTTTCACAATGACCAGAAATTGTGCTGAGCTTATTACCCTTCCTTTTCACACTACTGTCATTACAGAAATCCTTTGTGCTGCTCTTCACCTCCTTTACTAGTTCTATCTCCATGTGAGCCTTGCCATCCATGACTGCATTTCTACATGATTGTATTACTCCAAAATCTGCTCTTACGAAGCCCATTGCTGCAATTCTGCTATTTGTCTTGCCCATTCCTCTCAGGATCTTGAACTCCGGAGTATTGTGTTTGGTGTAGAAGAGGCTGTTCTAGACATCTTAAACTGATTCTTCCCAAAATATCAGGTTCAACAAAACACCTCATGTATCCTGTTCATCAATCACCTTCAGCATGAAATTATCAGCAGTACATTCCAAAAATTGGTGGGACTAGTTGCACCCACACATATTGCCCTTCCAGCTGATGTTGTAGTGGTTAAATTTCTCCTTTAGCACACAGGTCTTCAGTTGTGAGGTTTTATCCATCTGCTTAAAGAATTTTTCATCTGTCTCTCCTTTTCTTTCTTAGGTGTTCTGCAGCAGAAACCTATTACAAAATCACCTGTGCGACTTGTCCTCTGAGTTTTACCTATGGCCTTTGCTAGTCTGGCACCTGTTCCTGAATGAATTTCCATATGCTCAAGTTCCAACTTCACACAGAATATAACCACTCCTCCTCAGCTCCCTATTCAGTCTGTTCCACAGGGCTTATACTGACTCATTGCAGTACTCTAAATCAGGAGAACTATTCCACCATGTCTCTGTAGTCTCAAAGGGGTCAGAGCTCTACAACTGTGCATGGATTTCAAATCTCTCCTGTTTGCTCCTCGTGCTGTGTGCGTTTGTGTGTAGGCACTAGAGCTGAGCCTCACATTGTGCTGCTTCTACAGGGAAATTATGTGCCTCACCTGTCATGCTGTCCCCCAAACATGCCCACCCTGCCCCCTGTGCCTTTATTTCTCTTAGGGTTGTGGTCACTTTAAGTCTAGCTGCTATGTACTGATGCTTCTGGAGAAGATGGAAAATGTCACACAACAGAATACATTAATCTGTGCAGCAGAAAATTGATTTCCCTGACGGCTACAAGTGAGTTTATAAAGTTATAAAGTGATACATTTATTTACAGAGAGTTATTAAGCATTTGCATTAATTTATTGCTATCCAAGCTTTCATAGTAAGAAAACCAGCAATTATCTAGAATGTCACAACTATCAGCTTTACTGTTTTAAGTGTATTTGGAAAAGAACTTCCATGTAAAACCCATAGGTACTAGTGGGATAAGGATTTCCCTCCCATTTTCTTTCCAGCTACTGCCCAAGATTACTTTCTAATTTTTGTAGCCATTGATCCCTTTACATAGATAAGGGAAGACAGCAGAGAAGCTATGATTAGAGGAGAAAAGAGTGGGAGGTTCAGGGAAGATGCTTTTTCTAATGAATGAAATGAAGTGCAGAGGCTTGCTAGAGGAGCTCACACTGTAGAGTTTAACTGTACAGGATTGTCTGTCTCAGAGCAGTCATGGGAGCAGTGTCCTGGCAACACTGGTCTTCATTATCAACACAGACTATTCTTTTAACTCTTATTCTGCTGTTTTTTTCTGGTGCCTCCACAAGCACATTTCCACTCCTGCTGCATTCTCTTCTATCTGCATGTTTCTGAATAAAAGCTGCATGCATGTACATCTTTAACAGATTCACAGCCAGTCTTATGCACAGAACTTCTTCTTCTTCAGTGAAGGAACTTCTCAGAAAAAATAAAAACCTGCTAGGAATACATTCATGTTATGAAGTAGAAAATCAGAGTGCCATTCTGGTTTTAAGGAACATCATTCCCTTAGCAAAGATTTAAAAACCACAGCTATCCCTTCTGCCTTCTCAGTTCTGTTGCTTCCTATAAATAGATTCTGTTTGAAGAAGTTGGTGAGGAAATCAAGTACCCTGAGTATTTGTATTTGCAAAACATTATACCAAGAACCAGAATAAGCACAGTGAACTTTCTCCCTTTGCTTTTATTCAGGAATGATCTCAAACGGCTCCTTGAATGTATTTTAAAGTGACAGAATGTGCCTGACAAGGTTTGCAGCTTCTTTCAGCTTTCATTTTCCTTTCTCACTCCACGCTGTAAAACTGTTCCAGAATAGTAACCAGAAAATACCTCTGCCCACATAGTTCATATTTATGAGTGGATTAATGTGCAAATGCATACTGGAATTGGCTGAAAAGGTTTGCTTTATTCATGATTATTTTTTACTGTTTGATGCTGGCAACAGATTTCTGTCTCACTGCCTAATTACCAGCTGGTATTAAACTAAATAAAGTATGGATCTACATTATTTCTGACAACCTATTGACTACTTAAGAATGCACATATACACATCTGGGACATAATCCAGCCCAGAACTACCCATTCATGTTTCTAAAAATATATTTATATTGTTGTCTGAAATGCTGATTCATTACCTGGTGTACAGTGAGCCAGTTCCCACACACTCATGAGAGATACTACCCTTTATTCAGGCCTGGGTGCTGGCGGAAGTTTCCACAAATCAAGCACAATAATGCAAGGTTCTTGACTGTATCTGTAGATTACATTCCCAAGTATTCCACCTATCTAATACAGAAGAAACATCAACTACATACATATTCATACAGTAAAGCAATGATACGCCGTCATCTTTGGGCTTCTTTCCCAGCTGCCTGCCCTTGTGCGAGATTGTTTGAGCATCTTACGAGTCTCTCGCTGGTCACTTCATGAATATTCCCCTTACTCTTTTTATCCTTATGTGGTCACCTAAGAACAAGCTCAACAGTTCTCTTGCCAGTTTTCCAAGGAGAGCAATCATCCTTGATTAGTCAGATTATATCAGTGGTTAAGACATTCTGTATTAGTATAAGCAGTACTTGATCAAAGTATTCTACGTTCAAGTTCATTGAGCACAGACAATACTCCCTTCTTTCCAAGGGAAAATTATTGTTTCCATTACCTGCATCCTCTGCTCAGAATGTTTCAGTATCAGTATCACATACTCCCCTCCTCCTACCCCTCCTTCTCTATTGTTTTATTTAAATTACTTAATTTGATCAAATATCAGAACAAGAGGTCAAGCACGGGAAAACATCTTCAATGAAAGATCCCTCCATAGTTTCCCATTCAGTACAGAAAGCACAAGACCACAGGTTGTTGAACTAAAGAAATCAATCTTCAGAAACTTAACGGGAAAGTTTTGTTAATGTTAAGTAAGGTATTCTTTATTAGTAGCGCCAGGAAGCGCTGGGGATATCTCCACGATAAACACTTCAAAGATTACGTGATTCAGAGTTCATTATATTTCCACAGATAGCACATATTCATCAATTACGTGTGAGACAATTAAAATACACACACCTATCTCAGGTAGTGATTTTTGAGGTTTCCAGTCTTCCGTTCTATGGTCTGTTCTACCATCTAATGTCCTTTTAGCATCATGACAGTCCAATCAATAGTCTTTATACTTCATCCAGTGGTCCTTTGCTTGTCCTCTAGATGAACTTTCTTCACTGAAACATGCTCAGTAGGAAAATGCCTACTCTAAGTAATTGATAGGTACCAAAATTGTAACATTTGCTCACTCAGCACTCAGCCATTATTTCTGGACATCTGCTTGCCTTCGGATAGAGATAAGTTTGGCAACATGTCTTTCAGTGATATATATTGGTGTGGTAGAAGATAAGGAGGATAAATAAGAGTATCTTGATGTTTCTGCATGTTGCATCTCAATCTAATCCCAGAGTGAGATAATTTGGCCTTGTGTGGAGGCCCTGGCTTTCATTGTTGTGTTTCTTTTGCTGAGGGTCTCCTGTCAAAACAGAATAGCTTTACAACAAGCTTTCTACTCTATAACGCTACATCCATAACTATTCTAAAAGCTACTACAATTTTGCAAGCAAGAACTAATAATACAGCAATTCAACAACTACATTTCTAAAGATATGCTTCTAAAATATAGGCATATCTACTTTTTCCAATCAGCTACTTCTAAAAACACAAACTATACTGTGGCCTCCTTCTTCAAACCAGGTACCACCTCAGTCCTGTTCTTTGAGGTGATTCTCTTTCTGCAACCTGAATAGGAAATGCTGACACAGTGACAGGCAACGCAGGCTGGCACTCATTTTTCTTTCAGAGTAGCTTCCTGACCTAGAGCGAGTAGATGCTGCTTACTCTTCTTTTGGCTTGCTTTGCCAAAGAGTCTGAAGATTGAAGTCGATCTCATATGACTTCAGCACTGAGCCCTTTTTGATCCACTGCTTGCAGCTTTTTACCTGTGCCATAGTTGAAGAACAACAGCACCACAGAACGGCTTGGATCGGAAGAGACCTCGAAGAGCATCTAGCTCTATCCCCCTGCCAAAGGCAGAGCTGCCAAACACTGAGTCAGACTGCCCCGGACCACCTTAGCCTGCCCTTGCACGCTTCCAGGGATGGGGCATCCACAACCGCTCTGGGCAGCCCATGCTAACGCCTCACTACCCCCCCCCCCCCCACTTCGCGAAAAACTCCTCCCTGACATTTAATCTAAATCCCCCCTCCTTTAGTTTAAAACCCCTTCTCCTCCCCGAGCCCCACGTCGGCATTAGCTGGAGTTCTTCCTCAGCTTCACACCCTCTGCAGGGACACAACCATGGCCGCTAGTATTAACGAGTAAGTAGCTAACTGCCAGCCTGGGGGAAGGGAAGCAGCCGCCCTGCTACGTGAACGCTGAAACTATGCGAACACGCGAAGATATTTTTTTTTCCGTTAACAAACAGAAACACGAAAGCGCTCAGGAGGCGGATCCCCGCCCCTCGACCGCTCCGCCCCGCGCCTTCAGTTTCGATTCCTGCCGCGTCCCGTCCCGTCCCGTCGCGCCGAGCCGAGGCAGGCAGAGGCGGAGGGGCGGCCATGTGCGACCCGGTGGTGTGCAGCTACCTGACCGAGACCCTGTGCGCCAAGGGCGGGCGGCTGGGGCTCGCGGAACTCCAGCAGCACGTCGGCCTCTCGGCGCAGCAGCTGCGGGAGACGCTGCAAGCGGCGGGTCCCGAGCGTTTCCTGCTGCTGACGGGCTCCGGGGAAGCGCCGGAGGTGCTGGCCCTGACGGCCGTGCGGGTCTGTCCGCGCAAGCAGTGCGAGGGCTGCGACCGCCTGCACCTCTGCAAGCTGCACCTCATGGGCAGGTGCGGCCGGCGCGACAGGTGAGGGGGCGGCAGGGGAGGCAGGGGCGGCGGCGATCCCTCCCGCGGGCGTCTCCCCTTTATCGCTGAAATAACTCAGAAATGTTTCATTCCGAAGGAAAAAGCCGAGTGTTTGCGCGTCATCTGTTTTTAATCTCGATAGTTAGGAGCGCTTGGTGTTGACGGAGAGTCAGTGCTTCGCTCACAGCCGCATCTGTAGCAGCCAGTACCTGCTTCCCATTGGCATCGCTCTCTTGTGTTCCTCTTCACTGAAGGAAGGATTGGCCGCACGGCCTTTCTGGAAACAGTCTTTTTTTTATTTTCCAGGCTAACTGAAGGTGGCTTCTATTGCAAAAGGAAATTAAAGTAAGGGGTGGGGGGCGGGGGAGGGAAAAAAATAAATAAATTCAAAAAAACAACACAAATGCAGAAATGAAAATCAAAAGCATTTGACAAGAATCTACAGCAGCAGCAATCTCCTACAGGCTTTTCTGCCACACCCCTGTGACCTGCATCTCACTCTGCTGCCTGGTGCTGCGCCAGGCCTCTTCCTATTCTGCCCCACCAAAGAGTTCCTCACGCACTCAGATCTGAAGAAGCTGGGGGGAAAGGACCTTTTGTGTCTGCAAATGGTACAAGCAACATAATAGATTCCAGGCTGGATGTGGCTCTGGGCAGCCTGGTCTAATGGTTGCCAACTGTGCCTTTGGCAGGGGGGCTGAAACTGGATGATCATTGTGATCTTTTTCAACCCAGGCTGTTCTATGTTTCTATGATAAAATTCTGTTGCTTTGCTGACTCAGTAAGATACAGCTACGTAGGATATGTTTGAATAGATGTTGGCTTACCATTGGGTGAACTAGAAAGTGCAACGATTTCCTTTGTAATGCTGAAACAATGAGTTGTTCTGCGCTCTCAGTGGTGCTGTGCATGTAACATTGTTTTTGTGTATTAATAACAGATTAATACATGAATAAACAGAAGAAAATGCCTTTCAGGGTGTATTTGCGGAAAGAAGGGAGATCAGTTAAAATGAGGGGACAAAAGGAGTGGACCACGTGGATCAAAACAGGATAGTTTTTATTCAAATTAAACCTGTTTTTAACTTGCATCTGTCCTACCGTAGCTTTCTGCTCTTTCTTTTTTTCTGAATGTATTACTTAACACAGTTGATTATTCATCACTGTATTTGTAGACTATTTCAACCTTTGACTTAGAAATGCCTATTCAGGTGACATAGATCACCATGTGACCGTTGGTGGAACATTACGCTAACTGAGGGAAAACTGGGTGGCTTTCACCTGGGGTAATCTGCAGTTCCACTACCTTCATAGCCATTAATCAAGTGACTGTAGAATCAAGTATCCTTATAAAACCAGCCCCTCAAACCTTGTATATTTATTTATTTTCTTACAAAGAAATGCGCAACACATAGGAGTGGTAGTACAATGTCTGCATAAGTCTGTTGCAGATGGATGGCATCAAACACAGCATGAAGTAGAATGTTATCAGAAGTTTCAGTAGTTAACTAGGGGCTAACAGGATAAAAAAAGCAGAAATTCAAGTCTGATAGAGTAGCTGGTACTTTTGAGTATACCTAATGGTAATGCTATATCGAATCATGCTTTTGGAGAGTGAGAAGTCAGGAAACTATTTTACCACATTTTTGTAAATATAGATCATGCTTCTTTTCCTATCAGTGACATTGAAATACATTTTCAAAGAGATGCAAAGAAATTATAATCTTCTCCTCTTTGTAATTCATACTCACTTCAGCGGTTTGTCATGGGTTAGTAAGTGGCACCAACATTTTTGCTAGTGCTGTTTAATTGTTTTTGTCTGAAACTTGGAGCTCACTAACTTCTTTGGATCCTTCTTTAAAATTTTTTTTAACTTCCCAGTCAGCAAAGATATCATTGTGTTGTGTTCAGCTTCATTATCTCTTTATTTGGGGCTCTCAAACTGTTGCAACATTCTTTACATACCACCCCTAGGACAATAATCTCTTGCATGCATAAAATCGAGGCCATTGCTACTTCAACGATTGCTGATGTATATCCTCTAAAATCAGCTTTCTCTCCAGCTGTTCAGATTGTGTGACTTGGTCTACTACATACAGAAGTGGTTTTGAGTTTGTGCTGTCTGATAAATGGTCTAGCTACATTTATGTTTAAAATTGGTTTAATAGCACAGCTGTATTTCACAGTGCTTATAAAGCTTGTTTCACAATCTAGCTTATTATGAAGTGTCAGAGATTATCTGCTTGTTCACAGAGACTTTTGCCAAAGTGCCTTTCTCTCCATGTTTTCTCTGAAGTTGAACATTACCTACAGCTCTTTAAATCAACTTGACTTGAAACATCTGTTGTTTCTGTCCATTTTCTTGCAGAGATTGTAAGTACTCTCATGACATCAGCAGTGCTGAGAACAGAAAAGTTCTGAAGACTCATGAGTTATCTGGCCTAAGTGAGAGCGAGCTGCGAATCCTGCTTCTCCAAAATGACCCTTTCCTCCTTCCTGATGTGAGTTGCACTGATTTCTTAAGCTTTTGTTTATATGGAATGGGAAAGGGCAAGAAAGAAGACCGGTATTAATTTCAAACTCTTAAGTTAATCAGAAATATTAAGATTGGCTTGAATTAACTATGAATGGGAATGGCTGTGTGTGAAACCATCAGAAGAAATAATATAGTGTAAGACTTGTTAAACTGCCATATACTGATAGCTATAAACGTTTAAAAAAAAAAAGAAAAAAACAACCCCAAAAACCGTGACAGAAATAATAATATCAGGGAGCATGTTGTCTGCCTAAATACCAGAAGGCCTACGCTTAGGTAAGGACATGTCATGTATTACTTGTCAGCAGAAAAGAGCAGGAAGTTGACAACAAAGTTCCAGCCTGTTCTGTATGTTATTCTTATCCCTGTTAGTGCAGCAGCACAGCCAGAGAGTTACTCAAAACAAGCAAACAAAAAATGTAAGCAACTTCACCAGAGATTTACGGATGGTCACGTAAGGAAGATGGAGGTCGAAGTTCACAACCATCATACACGCTTAGAAGGTATAAAAGGCCTTACAAAAAATAGACAACAAAACAAATTGTTGGGTCTTAGCCAAGAGATAATAGAGCCTGGGAAGTGAGTGCCCCTTTCTATGTCCAACCTACGTATTTTGATGCTCACAGGCATGAGAAAAAAATCATGAGAAAATGACCAACAGACAGTAGTCAGTTCTGTGTAAAATCCGCCCCTTCCAAAGTGCACTGAGGCTTTTGTACATAAATTTCCTACAGAGCTTTATTTGTTTTTTATGCAATTAATTGATTTTGTTAAGTTTGGCTGAACAATCCAGTCTCCTTGTTGGCAGTGCCATCAAGGTACTATTTCAAAGCCAAGTGTATATTTTTCTGCTTACAGCGGTTCCTGGTTAACCAATGAGCAGAGCACTGGCTGTTGCTCTAACCTTTTGGAAGTTATAGTCTCCACGGATCTGTTAGCCTAACAGTTCTATTATTTTTTTTCTTTCTGCTGTGACAGCGATGGACTTCAAGTGAATAGGGCATTTTTTGTAGTGTTTTAAACTATGTTTTGCATGCACATTTTAGGAGCGTAGTGGTGATGTGCAAGGAGGCATAATAATCTTCATCTATCTCAACTGTATCTAAAACTTATGTGTCTCTTGTTAGTTACTTGCAGGTAGTAATAAATGAGCAAATAGTGATAGCTGTTATTACTCAGAAATTATCTGTTCAGATCTCACTGCTTGTGAACATCATTAATTGACCCCTCCAACAGAACACTGTGACTTCTGTTATGGAGTGAAACAGTGCAGGCCATTTATAAACCCAAGAGTTGGGGTGAGGGTGTAGAAGCCTGCTTTGCTGTTCGTGTTTAGAAATGCTAACTGGATCTGTGCATGCTGATAAACAAAAATTCTCAATTAAAAGGAATATTTTTTTCTTCTGTGGTCTGAACTAGAATGTAGTCCAGATTCAGGATTTTCTTGTATTTTCCATCACCCTCTCTCAGCCACTTCTTTTTCTGGAAAATAGAGGGGGTAGTTTGCTTTCCTGCTGCAGCTAAATAATGCATTCCCAGTGTAGTTAGGGCAATACTTTCTTCTGATTTTGGAGTTTATTGTCATGGTTATAAGAAAAACAAATCTTATGTCTCCCTTCTGGTGCAGTAGGAACCCACAAAAGTACAGCATCAGACAAACCTCTTTAGAGGTGCTGTGGTATGCTGTGCAGAATCCTCATCCACAGTGAGGTTCAACACTCTTGCTGTTCTTTACATCTTCATAGTGTTTTTCCAAAATACTAGGCCACTATGCTGGTCAGGCAGGACTTGGTGAAATCATTCTGCTTGTCTTGTGTCACCTCCCTGTCTTCCATGTGCCTTAGCACAGCTTTCAGGAGGATCTGTGCAGGGGAAGATCACAGAACAGAGGTGAGGCCAACAGGTCAGTAGTTCTCTGGGTTGTCGATTCTAGCCTTCTTAAAATGTTTGTGATGTTGCCATTTTTTCCCAGTCATCAGGGACTTCCCCTGATTGCCATGGTACACCAAGGTTCACTGAACAAGCATTATGCTGTTTTTCGTCTCCATGGAGTATTCTCTTAGAAACTGTATGTACAGGTTGTATTGTTAAAGGCAGTCTGCTGTCATGGCTTGGACTCCTGCTGAATGGCTGTTGCTTAACAAATATCAGATAAGCCTCTACAGCCAATCCCTGCAGGTAAATGTTGCATAGGTTTGTGTGAAGTCACTGTCTTCTCTTTACAGTGTCTTCCACTGTGGTCCACTGCAGTGGTGGATATGTAAGCTAAAAACAGGTTCAGAATTTGTTTTCCCTGTATGAGAGAGGTACTTGAAGAAGTTCAGCAAAGAATCGTGAAACTGGTGAAGGGACTTGATCCACCTCTGCTAGGAGCAGAGCCTGAGAGAGCTGGACCTGATCAGCCTGGAAAAGAGGAGACCCAGGGAGATCTCATTGCTTAACAAACACCTGAAGGGAAGGTGCACGTAAAATGGAAATGAGCTCTTTTCAGGGGTGTCCTTTGCCAGGACCAGAGGCAGTGGACACAAACTGGAGCACAAGAGGCTTTCTCTGAACACTGGAAAGCATTTCTGTGCTGTGGAGTCTCCTCCTTGGGGATCTTCGAAAGTTGTCTGCACATGAGTGTGCCCTCCTCTGGGTAGCTCTGCTTGAGCAGAGGTTGGGTCAGGTGAATCCAGAAGTCCTTTCAACCTCAGCCATGCTGGGATTCTGTGACCATCCTATGCAATTTTATCTTTATTAGACCTTACAACAATTAAATGAAACTTTAAAACATTTAACAGATATATATCAATGTAGGATTTCATTACCAGAATGAAACAATACGGGAGTTAAAGTCTCTTTTCCCACTTCTGTGTAATTTCTGCACTGCCAGTTGTGCTTTTAATGGGGAAGACAGCTGTAGCCAGGGCAGAGGCCTTTTGCACTTGTAAATTAAATATGTTAAGCAAGAGCAATTAGTATTTGTCTGTTGCAAACCCAGACATAAGAACAGCATAGCCAGCAACAGCATACTAACATTTTTAATATTGTGTAGTGTATTGGCCTTGGCCAGGTGCCTTGCCAGCCACTCTCTTGTTCTGCTGAAGAAGATGAGAAAAATAACATGAAAAACCTTAGGAGCTCATAGATCAAGATAAATACAGAGAGATCTCTTACCAGTTACTGTCATGGGCATGTCAAACTTACTGAGGGGAGTATTAATCTACTGTGTTGCTACTTGTTGCTGATGAAGACAAAGCTAAAACAACAACATGCTCTCTACCCTTTTGCCCAGACCCAACTCCTCCATTTCCAATTTCCCTATCTCTTTGAACCTCTGTCCCAAGCGGTGCATGGGGATGAGGGTTATGGGATCAGACCTTAACATTCCTTCTCTGCCATTCCTGCCTCTTTGCGCTTTTCCCCTGATCCAGTGTGATCTCTTCAAGATACAGGGGAAACTCTGCTCTGGCCTTCCATGGCTCCTTCTCTTGACAGAAATGTCTCAAGGTTTATTTCTCACTGTGTTGCAGTGTTGCGTTCTGCCACTTGTTAAATATATTTTCCCAGCATTGTCACTAGCTTGGCTTCAGCTGTGTCCTACAGTGGGTCCATTGAAACCATTTGTATCTAGCATTGAGCAGCACCTGGCTCCTTCCCAGGATGGTCCTTCTTGTGGCCTCCTTTGCTGCCAGCACCTCCACACCTACACCCAATATGCATTGTGGCACTCCAGTAATATTTTCTGACGCAGCTAAGCTTAAATATATAAATCTCTAATCTCAGAGTATACTTCTTACCCTTTTTTAGAAGCGCAGTCTTTACAAAAAGACAGTTTTAGCTCAGCGAATTACCACATTTGACCCTGTATTCATGTTTGTATATGGCAAAGCTTGTTCTTTGTTTTTAAATGGAGTAACTAAACTGGTAAGCTATTATGTAACTGTCTTGCTCAGAAGTGCCAAAAATTAGTGCTTGTTGGATTGGCTCTTCTCTTTTTTTTTTTTTTGGGTGAAACTCTGCATGAATTCACTCTCATGCCTGCTCTTCTCTACAAGAAATGTGGTCAGATTACTGTAGTCACAGGGAATGCATGTGTTTTAGTCACAGTTTTTCTGCTGTGGAGGCAGAAAATTTAAAAAATGGATTCTAATACATTTTTCTGTTTCATATTGTATCTATCCTACTTGCTTTTAGGTCTGCCAACTTTACAACAACAGGGCTAATAAATGCATGCAGCCATACAACTGCAACAAGCTTCATATCTGTCGACACTTTCTCCATGGTGGATGTAAATTTTTTCCGTGCAAGAGGTCCCATAACTTTTTGGATTCCTGTGCACTGAGGTTGTTGAAAAATGGAGGCATTGATGAGAAGATGGCTTCAAACATCCAGAATATATATGATCATAAACATGTGGAGCTCCACAAAAAGGAAAAATGTAAGTTGTAAGAAAAAGTAGGTTTAAGTTGAATTTTGAGTTTTACAAGACGTAGAAGCTTTTTTTTTTTTTTTTTCCCTTAACTCACAGCTTATCCCCATCGTCCTTTCTACGAACCAAGGGAAACTTCGGAGGAAAACCTAAGAGATAAAAGTAACGAAGAACAGCAGCCATCTTTTGAAACAGTTGAAGTCTCCACAGTGCATGTGCCAACTTCAGAAGGTAACTAAATAAGTACCAACTTCTTCCACATGAAATCAGCTTTCCTATTTTTCCCTCTTGCAACAGATGCATAGTTTTTTTTCCTTTTGCTGTTGATCTGCCTTCAGGAATGGAATATTGGCTAAGTCATGTGGGAGGGAGAGCTGCATTCCTATTGCATGCAACATTGCTACTGGGTGGCTGTTTATAATTATGACTATCTGGGATTTGTAACTGTTACTGCTGGTCTGTCAGCAGTAGAGTGCCAAGAAAAATGATGTGTGATGGATATAATTGTCAACGCACAAACTGAGGTGTTGCAGGCTAGCTGATGTTCTGGTCCAACAGTGCAATTCATTCAGCCTTCTCATGCAGATCCCAGCAGCAACAAAACTCATCAGAGCAAACTTGACTTGTTAACAGGCACCAGAAGTAAAGTTGAAGGTATGGTTTCTGATCCTCCATCTTTAAATCAGTGGTTCTAATTGGGATTTGATTTCGTACACAGCCGTGCTGTTTCTCTCATGATGGGAAAGGAGCTTATGTCTTTACCCTACCCTGTATTGAAAGTCAGAATATCAGCCTTCAAGGGAATACTGAGATTTCTGCCCCAGCACTGAGTGGCATAGTATGTATGTGTTCAGTCTGGGGAGCAGTCTGAGACTGATCTCTGATACAGTTCTGGCCTCACTGCTTCCTTCCTAGGAACAACATATTACTGTAGGAGTGTGAAAACTTTTCCTTACCTTCTGTTCCCAGAGAATGCATATAGCTTTGTCAGTTATGTTGATATACATTCTATCATGTGAATAGGAACACTTAAATCTCCTGCCCTTCTGGACAGAAGAGCGTTGGCTTCAAAGTTCTAACTCTCAGTACTGAGATAAGCACTCTCAGGATATGACTAACTTCACTACTAGAATCAACTTCTTGTTAATCATGGGATGAAATGGTAAATGCAGTACATTTCTTCTGGAGTTGTAGTTTCAGAAGGGTGAAAGCACTAATATGTTTCTTGTTGTAGGTAAAAACAATGATTCCTCTGCGAATTCTTTGAAGGACAATAAAGAAGATAAGTGTGACGAGATATGCTTGTTCTATGTCTGGAAGTACTGCAAACATAATGGTAAGCCTTTTATGAAATATCTTTGGAGTGCATTGTTTGCAGAGGTGCTGCCCGCTCAATGGCTCAGAGTAGCAGTGGCATCTGCAGTGTCAGCACTCAGGATTGGCAGTGATGACTGTGTCTTCTCATTTGTTTGCTTTGTAAGTCACTAACAAATCCTGTGAAAACTGTAAACATTATCAGGGTGAAGTCAGGTGGATACATGTAAACCCTCTCTCCTCTCCTTTGCTTCTGTTGTATGCTATGTACATCTGATAATAGGCACATTCCTTCTCCATTAAGTACTTTAAAAAGTGATGTTACAAAGTGTTAAGAAAACACAGTAGTTACACCAGCTAAGCTAAAGATGTTTTTCATCCATCCTCTGTCTGTGGCTGTGGCCACTAAAAAGGGTCTACAGAAAATATAAGCAATTGTACACGGAGGCTGTCCCAGAACAGTCTCTTAACCCTCAAGTGACTTAAGTTTCCTTGGTTTTGAAGAGGTACCTTTAGATTTTTCTTGTGGTCAACTTGTCCAGTCAATTTCTGAAGTTCTACTCCCTTTCTGACCACCTGGTCTTTGTCAGAATATGTTCACTTTTCACTTAAGAAGTGGATAGTAAGTTGCTTGATAATTGTTTGGTCTCAGATATTTGCATGTGTTTAGCATTTCTGTAGTGTGTTTGATATAAATATGCAGTTCTCCCTTCAGAAGATCCTTTTTCTGAATCAGATGAGTAAAGTACTCTTTCCCGCTCTAGGGCTTTTATAATACCTTTTTTTCACTATTCCTTGGAAGGGAGGCAGTACTTTAAAAATAAATGATATATTTTATGAGTATTTTATGAACCATAAAAATGCAATCTGGCCAAGAGAGACCAAGTGTAGTTTTGTGTACAAGTTTTTAATTTAAGCATAATACTCTCAAGAAATGATATGTTCCATCCCTATCAACAGAAAAATCAAAAAAAAGGAAGGAGTGAATTACAATGTCTTCTTCATAACTGTGATCAATTGCCATATGTTCTGTGGTCAGAAATATTAAGGGAAAAGAGTGATGAAATTTTTTGTTTCTGTGCAGCAACTACTCCAGTCTTGTATCACATGTCTCAGGCTCTCTCTGCTTATTTAGGATGAAACTTGGCTTTCAAGGTTATGAACTTTTGGACCTGCATGCTATGAATTGTGCACCCAGGCTCAAAGCAACTCTACTGTGACCATCAAATAGCTAAACTCAAATAGCTTGGAGAGTTAGTGTGTTTCGCCATACCATGTTTGGCTCAAAAGTTGTGAATGAGAGGCTTGGTCCATGCTCAGATGTGGAGTGTACAGCAGCTGCCTTGACAGGGAGGCCTGGAGGGATGGGAGGCGTGTGCTCTTGCAGGGATGTTAAGCACTAAAATGTGCAGACCTAAATGCTTTGAAAGCATAGATGACTTAAGGAAAAGTAGAAGTCTTCCTTGTTCTGTGTAAAGGTATGTGTAACACTGCTGCAGATCTTGCATGCAACTGATGTTGTTGCATTTCCATTTTCGGAGGAGCAGAGTAGCGATTTACATGGGTTGATGGTGGTAGGACAAGGGGGAATTGTGTTAAACTAAGATGGGAGATTTAGTTTAGATATTAGGAGGAAGTTTTTCACTCAGAGGGTGGTTGGAGGTGGAACAGGTTGCCCACAGACATTGTGGATGCCCCATCCCTGGAGGAATTGAAGGCCAGGCTGGATGTGGCTCTGGGCAGCCTGGTCTGGTGGTTGGCGACCCTGTACATAGCAGGGGGTTGAAACTCAATGATCATTGCGGTCTGTTTCAACCCAGGCCATTCTATGATTCTACGATTTTATGAATTTCAGCAATGCCTCGCAGTCTGGTAGGTAGGGCAGAGCGCTGCCTGTTCAGGGATGAATGTGGAGTCTCTTCTGCAGGATGTTCTTTAGAGTATTGCAGTCCTTTATGCTGCCTTATTGATTGAGGTGGACCTGAAGAAAAGGCTCAGGCCTTTAACAATCCATTTTGTTAGCTAGTCCATCATCTCTGAGGAGCTAGTGGAATGAGAAACAACTGAAGTTCTCAAATTGGAGTGCTAATGTTTATGCGACCTTAGACTTGACTTTTTACAGCTGAGAAACATGATCATGTGACTCATAAACACAAATTTGCTGTCTGTGATGCTGCTTTCCCAGCTGCCAAGGCAGTGTCTCAGCAAAGAGAAGGTTGTGAACTGCTTTTTTGAAGTATGCTTGACAGTATGAGTGCTTGTGCTGTTTTCCTAGATAAGACCAGAGAAAGACACAAAACCTCTATTGTTCCAATACATTTCTAGTTACAGTTACAGTGATCTGTCTTTATTGCTCATACCAAAGAGTGTAAAAAAGTGTTTCTTTTTTCTCATCTTGTCTTGTCTCTCACATCTCTTCTGTGATTGCAGAGCTCTTAACTATGTCTGATTTTATTTCAGAGCGATGCAAATCAGTTCATTACCACTTGCCATACAGATGGCAAGTATATAATGGGATCACCTGGAATGACCTTTCCATGATGGAGGAAATTGAAAAGGCCTATTGTGACCCCAAAAACAGCAGGTATACTGGTGGCAGACTGCTTCCATAAAGTGCTGTGTTTGAGCCTCTTATAGAAATTCTTGATTTCTTCTTAGAGATCTCTGAATTCCATAATTACTAATTTGTGAGCTTCTCATAATGTGTGAGGATGTACAAAATGAGTTGCTTTTTCTTTTTGAAAAGTAGTGGTAGCTGCATAGAAATATCACCCCAGTTTTATCTTCTGAAGAATAATGTGCCAGTATCTTGCATTTAAAACTCTGAACAGGGTTGTAAGAGGAGGGTGGAATTCATGGCTTAGACTATTTTAACTTATTTTAAATAATGATTAGGTCTCTTAACAGCAGTTTGGAGCTCATCTTTCTCTATGGCTTTTCCTTTCCTAAGACAGCTAGTATCTAGAATGTGCCTAGAAAGCTTTTATGAAAGGCCCCTTGTGCAAGCAGCCTTTTTTTCTTTCTTCCTTTTCTTTTTTCTTTTATTTGAAGGGAATGTATGCTCGGGTCATTCATTTTCCCTTTAACTCCTTTCTGGAAGCCACGCTGTAAGTCGACCAGATTGGTAGGGGGCTGCAAGCTTGGCCTTCACATTTTTATTTTGGTTCTTGCCTCTTAAGGCAGCAGGTATTTTGATTTGCTGCTGTATAGTGCAAATCACAAGTAATGTTTCCCAGATGAGGTTGCTATCAAAGCCTTCCTGCCTGAGGAGGAAGAGTTAATTTTTCAAGCCTGTGAGAAATAAAAATCCATGTAGCTCCAATAATGAGGATGATATACAGAGCTCACAGCTGTGATTGTGTCTTCTTTTACCACAGACAAAAGAACAGAGCGATAAGCTGCAGGTGTTTTTGTCAAACTGTCAAGAGCTTACCAATTTTTATTTTTCTACTGATACGTTGCTGTATGTATTTATTTACTGTAAATATATCTTTTGCAGTGTTATGCGTGTAGCATGTCTGTAAAGTCAGTCATCTGGCTTGTGCTAGAAAAGATAGTCAGTCCCTCATGGGCCAGTTTGCTTCTGAACATTGGAAACAATTTTCCGAGCTGTCACATGTACTGTGGAAAACATTCCTATTTCAGGCCTCATTAAGTTTATACAGTCAGATTATACTAAAGAAAATTGCACTTATTTAAACTGAGGATTAGAGGATAAAATCTATACTGGTAACTATAATAAACTTCTGAATTCGTTCTTACAGTATAGCAGATAAGAGTATTAACTTCCAGACAATGACCTGCTCCTCTTCTTTGCTTCGGCGCCTCTCTACACCATCATCTGTTGTAAACCCCACATTTGTACTGACTACAAAGTGGATTTGGTATTGGAAGAATGACCAAGGCCAGTGGACTGAATATGGAGTGCAGGTGAGTCCACATCCTGTACATGTGTTCATCATGTGTTTTGAATCACTCCCGAAGAAATGTGTGGAGCCTCTTCCCTTGACTCAAACTAGATTGATTAAATAAATACTTGTGCTTTAATTATAGCATCAAATAAATCACTGAAGCTAGAGCTATTCATAGCAGATGTGATAAAATTAAGTCTGGGGCATAGGGGAAGGAACATGCCGTTTATCCTTGCAGTGAGGTTCAGTATAAGAAATTCTGTCTCCTTGTACCTGGATGTTAGAATTGTTTTCCTGATAAAGACCTTGGTGAATGCAAGAAAATGAAATTCCGTCATTTCAGCTTGTGTCGATTAGGTCGCTTTTGATGATGTATCCTGGCTGATGTCAGTCATCAGATAGCTCCACTTTTGGAGCTGTCCACAGCTTCTAGACATTATGCTTGAGACACATCACTTTTTAAATTATTCAGGATGTAGCCTTGCCTACCTTCTCAGCATTGCCCTGATTCCTTGGGGAGGCAAGGATTGCTGTCTCAGATCAAACATCACCTTTTTCCTTGGGTAGACAAATCTTCTTTATTGGGAGAGTGTTCTGTGTGAAAAAGCCACCCAATGCTATGGGGACAGACAGGTTCTTTAGGGGTCCTGGGCGGAGTGAGAGTGCTAACTTGTAGTTATAATTAAAGCTTTATCATTTCACTTAATTTTATAATTAATGTATTGCCAGATCTTCTGATTAGTACAGTACAGTATTTTATAATCAGCACATCTGATAATTATTTAGTGTTTATTCTAATCACCTTGACCTTCTGCAGATCAGGACGAATCTTAACATTTGGCATGCAGTAAACTTGGAATACATGTAAAGAAATAGAAGTTGTTCTCTGAGTCCTTGGAGGAGGTATATGGTGGCAGAGCTTTCCCAGGCCACTGAAGAATCAGGGGTTTTGCTGTCCAGCAGCAGATCAAGACCTGTAGCTGCTTGGTTTTATAAACAGTGCCTGTGTGCCGTTACGCTTCCCTGTGCTGTTGTTGAGACAGTGCATCCTGTTTGGCTGGGTGCCTGGGACATTCAAGGCTGGTAGGGAGGGAAATGTTAATCTGGTGCCCAGGGCCTTCAAGTCCAGAAGGGAGGAAAGAACTAAGCCTGGCACCCAAAACCTTCAAGGCCAGTGAGTAGGGGGAAGACAGCTGATATGTGAGGAGCTCCCTTATAGATAATGGCTGCTTACTTTACAAAAATGAGCTTGATTATCTTAACCATATTAACAGAGTCAGGAGGAAGGGGTACAAGTCATAGAAATGCAGGAAAATAAGTAAGGCATCTCTTCTTCCTTAGTAGCTGCGCAGATGGTTTTCTTGGCAGAACACAAAAGTGATCCAGGGAATGAGAAAGTGAGAATGGCAGAGGAATCATAGAGTAGCCTGGGTTGAAAAGGACTTCAAAGATCACCTAGTTTCAACCCCTGCTCTGTGCAGGGTTGCAAACCACCAGACCAGGCTGCCCAGAGCCAGATCTAGCCTGGCCTTGAATGTCTCCACGGATTGGGCAACCTGTTCCAGTGTGTCACAACCCTCTGTGTGAAAAACTTCCTCCTAATATCTAACCTGAAGATATGAAGATTATGTTTATAGTGGTTCTGGTGAAGTTTATTTCAATAGGCAGCTTAAATGGAACATTTTACATTGGCTCGTACATTAAGTAACTGTACTTTTTATGGAAGTTTAAATGGAATACATGCATGTCTAGAATTATGTATTTTCATGTCTCTTAATGTGTTTGGTAATCACACTAGACCACAGTATTGACTGGACCCCTCTTCATCCTTCACTCTTCTTCCTCTTTCCCTTTACCCAAACTAGTAATCTAGGGTCTAGTTTTGTCTCTGTTTACTAATTACTCTTCTTTCTCTCTCTTTTTTTTTCCCCCTAAAGGGAGAAGAGAATATTATGAATTCGCCATCTTCTGACATACTTGAGAATTTGTATCTGGCAGATCCAGATACCACTATACAATTCCAAGTTGGCTTGTATTATTACCAACTCAATTTTAAAGGTACACATTTAAGGTTCTTATTTACACATAAACTGCTTTACAAAGATTAACTTGCAAGCTATCCCAGCTTTTCAAATCTATGACTTACTTTACTAGTGTTACCAGATTTACTTAGTGGAAGTGAGATAATGATGGAAATGAAGATATTCCTTGCAAAAGTACTTTTCCTGCTTACTAATTGATGCTGTACAGACTCGCATAGTAGCAGAAATTGAATGATGAAAGTCTTCAAAGAATTCATGGTAAATTAAAGTAAGTTAATTCCCTTAAAAATAAGGTGTCTTTCTGTATTGCTGGAGCAACTTTTGAAAAGCTTGAATTACACAAGGGAGCAGCAATCAAGGTAGGCTCAGAGTAAATAACAGAGTTTCAGGGAAGAATAAGAAGCTTAACAAAGGTTTTGTACAACTGTTCTTCAGGAGATATAATTGACAATAAATATGCCATTTTTTGTTAATGATTGTCATTAATTAATGACCCCTTCTGCTGGACTTACTACATTTTTTTTCCTTTCCCTTTCTATTTTCCTGTCTAGAAATGACCCAGATAAACACCTCTTCTAAAACAAAAAGACAGGTCTGCAGGCGACCAAAGTTTGTGTCTTATGAAGAAGTGAAGAAGACAAAGGAAAGGTAAATTATGCTTTTCAGTTATTTCTTTTCTGTTTTAGAAGTAATTATGAGGCAAAATAGCAGTAAGTGTTGGTAACAAATTTGCAAAAACTTCATCTGTTACTAGGAGGAAACATGTCCACTTGATTATATTGTTAATAGTCTACTTTATGCATCGCTTAATTTCTGAGACATCCATATCTTGAATTAGAAAATGGAAGAGAAACTGTGACAATTGAATGTTAGCATACATAGCCCAGCATATAGAATTAAGCAGTTTCCCAATGACTTTGTGGTTTATTTTGTTTATTTTAAAATGTATTAGTTGGCTAAAGGGGATATGGGCAGTTTGAATATTCATAGCAGGACTAGAATTAGTAACACCTTTTTTTTTTTTTCTTTTCGATTTGCAAGAGGTCAGAGGGATGATTCTATTCCAAATCAAGCCTGTCCCCCTCACTGGGATCAATCTGCACTGCCTGACTTTGGATACCAGGTTTTTTTATTAAAGCTATTTTTTTCCCCCCCCCCCCCCCCCCCCCCCCTCCCCTTTTTTTTTTTTTTAATTCTGAAATCATGATTAAAAGGAGGAACAGAAGAGACTAAAATTGTAACTGGGTAAATTCTAAAAAAGAATAAAAATGGTATCTTGGGTGATCGTGCTAAGGATCTAAATACTCTTCTAAGAGGTCCAGGAGAAGATGACAAATTCTCATGAACTTTATCTGTTTTGTTTTGATTTCTGGTTTTTTTTTTTTTTTTTTTGCAAAAAACAAAACTCTCCAAATTCAAGACAAAAATGTACTAATAACTTTCCTTGGTAACTTGATGGACCAGTTAAGCAAGGGGCTTCTATGAAGTGTGCAGGACTTCTTCACCAGAAGCTGGGCTGAGATCAAACTCCTGCTGTGTAGGCAGAAAAAAATCCAATATTAATACTGTCATGATTGTTGCTGGGTAAAGTTTTGACTGGGAACTTAAGGAAATCTCTATATGCTGTTTCAAGTCACTCAGTACTATCACAGACAAGACAAATTTGAGAAAAGAGTACAGCCTCAAGGAAAAACAGGAAGAAAGAATGGCAGCCAGTGACATCTAGAAACATACATAGCGATCTCATTTAAAGAAAAGAACAAAAACAAAACAACAACAAATCTGCCAACCCAAAGTCTATGTACCTATTTGGTGCACAAGACCAAAAATGTTTATTTTTTCTGTATTACTCATTGTAATGATATTAAGAAGTTGTCCTTTAGGAAGGAAAACACAGAGAAATCCTACAGCATGCTAGAAAAATGCTTTTCACTGTTACATTTGTTCTTTTACACAGTGGTTTTGACCCTGATTAAGGAACAATGCATGAGCTTTAGCTTGAGGGCTTTCACTTGTTGACTCTTAAAAAACCCTGTGTCATGCTGATCAAGCTGTATTGGTGCAGGCATACTGATGCCTAAAGGCGGGATGAAAGTAATGTGTTTCCAGACTAGGGATTCTTTCTAGCTACTTTCAATTGACAGAGATTTGTTGTTATTCTTCCTTCTTACACTTGATTTTCCTAGTGTTGTTGCATTGGTGTGGCATGAGAACCAAAAATACCATGTTTCTTTGCTTCTTTGGGCTAGTTTATGTTACTGAGTTTTGTTCTGGATGTTTCGTTTTATGCTGACTATCTTCTTCTGTTGGAATATGCCTTTCTCAATGTAATACTGTTTTCTAGCAATTTGGGTATAGGAAATTAGTCTAAATAGAATTCTGCTGAAAAATCGATCAGTTGCTTTATACATAAGCTTTCTTCTAATAGTTGTTATTTTCACAATCAGTAGAAAAAAACAAAAAACAAACCTTCTTTTTTCCAGACTGTGAAAATTTCAGGAGTCTAGCATCTGCTGATTTTAGTAGTAAGAGTTTGCATGGGAACCAGACAGACGGACCTTTTGAAGATTTGGACCTCTGATACCTTGAGCTCTGTCACAATTAATGAAGGAAACAGCTAACTGCTTTTTAGTAGCTTAACTGAGTAATGTAAGCTTGAGCGTTTCAAAAGAATGATCAGAAGATAGCTAGCTCAGTTGCTTATATGTCTGTGAGCTATGTGTACTTATGCTTCCTTTATTTACTCTGAAATGTTTGGGGTGAATGTGAGAGGCTTTGGAATGTGACATGCAGATCCGTGGTACCTCTGGTGGCACTGGTGGGGATATGTAGGGGAAAAAAAAGCCATCTTGCTTCTAAGAGCTTGTTTTGCTTGCTGAGTTGGAGCCCAAGAAAACTGTCTCTTACTTGGTAAACTGAGTGCCTTTCATATGAAAGGAAAAGGTAACTTATCTAAAAAAAGCCCTCAGTAGTACCCTTTGGTACTAAAAATAAAAACCTGAGCTAGATTAAGCTATTTCTCTGGGAACCTAAGCATGTTTTTTTGCAGTAGGTAATATTGGGACTGGCTGGGATTCTGCATGCATGTGGTGACCATCGTAACATCTGACAATTACGACTTGATGAATTCCCTTCTCTTCAGACACTGACATTTAATCCCAGCTAACTTCCCTGCACTAAAAGTGATCAATTATAAAAAAGGAAGACCTATGAGATAGGGAGGAACTTTTCATTCTTTAAAAAGAGCAGCTCTGTTTTGGTAACATTGCTTATTTTTTGAGTGTTGAAGTGTATAAATCTGTAAATCATGTGCAATCATATAGAAAGTAGTGTAAATGAAAAGCTTATTAGATGTTAGTAACAAACACCAATTGGAAAATCGGCGCGTGTCTCCTGTCTTTGTTTTGCAGATAGAGTTAGCAGTTGGAAAAAAAAAAAGGTATTATCTTGGAACTTCTTAGTTTAAATTGTATCTTTAATGTAAAACTGAGAAATATGTGTGATGAGGGCAATATGCTTTTGTGTCAAGAGAGGATTAGTATTCATATAGCTGCTGAATCCTGGCAAGACTGAAGATTGCTGCCCTGTAACAAGGTTGGGAGATGATGTGTCATAAAAAGTCTGTCCGTATACTTTTTAAACATTAGTTCTACTTGGGTCAGTGTAACTATTAGAAGCTGTTTTGCTTCCAAAGCTTAAGTTAATGAGATATCAAATTTTGATGTCCTTTTGTACTGAACTTGTGCCATCATATGTTAATAATAAATTATTGTCAATGTGTTAAGCAGTGATTCTTTTTCTGCTTAAGAAATTCCACTCCATTGACTGTGGATTAGCAAATGCTTATCCTCACTAAATTTTCCTCATTAAGTCTAGAGATGAAAGGAGCTTAAGAAGTTCTGCTATTGTGAAGCATTAACTTCCAGTAGCAAAGTGGTGTTACTCTTCATCAGCACCTTTGAGGAAATAAAAACAATCTCTGTGGAGATTCTATGCAAAATAGAAGTGGCATTGTTGCTTATAGGCCATGCTATTGTAAAATAATTGAAGTACCTGTCTTACAGCCATAGGCCCTGTGTCATGTTGCTGACTCTCTTTTACCCAGGATGTTTACGGTTTTTCAGCAAAAGATGTTACATAGCAAAAGCACATTTCATGGTCTACATAAACAATTCTTATGTGTTCATAGTACATGTAGTACTAAAATACATTAACATTATTTTCATCTTGCTGATGGTGGTGAACTGTTCTGTTAAAAAGCATGCAGATAACAAATTCTATCTTGTCCAAATTATTTTGTGTTGCACTGTAAACAGGATTTGCAGAATATTCTTGTGTGGACAGATATACAACATGTCATTCAACCTTGTAAAAACTTTTTAATAAATTCAGAAAAGTAATTCTTCCTTGTGCGGCTGACTTTATTCTTATACCTTGCAATCCTTTCCTGTGATAAGCGTCTTCTTCAGTAAGTACTTAATGCACAAACTGGACACGATGTCTAGGAAAACGTTCCTTTATATATATGCAGCTGTGAAATTTAAGTCCTGTTTTATCTTCTCTCCAAACTCAGCCTTCTAAAATGTGTATTTTTGGCTGAAAGATAATGTTGATCTCACATTATCTCCTAGGATGACCTCAGCTTTCCATCTTAAAATACGTTATCTCATAGGTGACTTTCAGTTGGCTTAAGCAGCAATAAAGAGGGGTGTTACTGCCTGACGTTAATCTGTCAGCATTAGTCATTTTCAGTCCACACTATATAAGTACCAGTTCTAAAAGATGGAGGACGAAATTGGAAAATTAAGATGAATTTAAGTGTGTATTTACTGCAACATTCTTATTAGAATCTTAATTGCTCTCTTATGCTCTTTTTAAAATTATTTTTAAGCCTATATTTAAACATTTTCAACTTTTACTTTTGAAAAGTTAAGGAGTTATGATGTTCAAAAATTGTATGTGTGTAACAAGTAATAATGTTATCAAATATCTTTGTTCTTAATCAATTTTATTATCAGTCTAAGTTTTCTTTCTGAGATTACTCTTTCATTGGGATTTATGGTTACAAGAGTCCACTCCCACTTGGAGGTGATAAATATTTAACTGACCTCCTCACTTTCAGTGTCCTTTCTGAAGAGAGGTGAGGTGTTCTTGCAGAGCAGAAGTGACATGCTGATTTACACATTAATTGTTTGTCCTTGTTATTTGCAACAATTTAATACATTAAATCGGCTTCCAAAAGCATAGTTTGGAGGCCTATTTGGAGGGCCATTCTGAATGTGTATCTGTTGCAGACAGGCTTCTGTGTGGAATATGAGCTAACTGAAGCCTCATGTCTTCTGCTTTGGTTTATATTTTATAGGAAGTGGAGATCAGTAATATATCCTCTGAATACCAAGAAATAAAGAAGCAGTTTGAGCAGACTATGAAAAACTACATCATCATTAAAGTACTCAGGATTCAGAATCCATCCCTCTGGAAAGTGTTTCAGTGGTTAGTATTTGTTTTGTCATCCTTAAAGGCAAAGTGATGTTCTAAATCTATGTCCTAGGAAGGGAAAGAGATTGCTACCTGTGCTTTAACTAGTATTTCCTTCTTAGAGGCAGTTTCAAGTGTGAAATGGAGTGGATAAGTCCTGTCAGTTTAAGGTTGTCCATGCTCCAGGGGGAGCTGTCTTCTGCATGACTCCTTAGAATGTGAAGGAGACAGAAAAATGTGAAGTGACACAGCGGGATGAGGATATCCAAAGTGGAGTCAAATAGTGTATTGTCAGAACAGTAACAGCCTGTTGCAGATGCATTCTGTCATAATTGTTTATCCATTACAGTATACAAAGTACTTGTTTAAAAGAAAAACCTGTTGGTCCCAAGGAGCAATGGGCACCAGCTGGAGCACAGGAGGTTCCCTCTGAACAACAGGAAGCATTTCTGTGCTGTGTGGGTGACAGAGCTTTGGTTGCCCAAAGGTTGTGGGGTCTCCTCCTCGGGGATATTCAGAAGCTGCCTGGATATGGGTCTGAGAACCTGCTCTGGGTGGCTCTGCTTGGGGTGGGGACCAGGTGGCCTACACAGCGCCCTGCCAACCCCAATGATTCTGTATGATTCAGTGTGAGGAAAAAAAGTGGGGAAAGGCAAGGATGTGCTTGAGCCCCTTTTTTCCAGTCCAATTTTTTAAGGCTTATTCAAGAGTTTGAGTACATCTGCTCGAGTATTCACTGAGAATGAATCCTTATGCTTTAAGTTAATGATCTGTGTCTTGCAGAACTCCTTTCTGTTTTTTTGACATGTGCATCAGTGATATCAAACTCTTAGTACTTATGCCAAGATACATACCAACAGATTAGAGCTGGGAGCAGGGACAATGACCAAGTGGATGTTCAAGCAGATTGAGCTGTTGCATAGAACAGTGGTCTAGGTTAAAACAAAAGCACAGATTAGCACTAGTATTAGAGAACTTCATATTTAGACCTGTGAAGTGACTCAGTTCAGGAAGTTATCAGCTCATAATTTGATAAAACTTTTTATCTAGGAGAACTTTGGCACTTCACTGTGTACTTTTTGCCCTTCTCCAATGAGATGAGTTTAACATAGCTGCAAAGTTGTCAGTAAACAAATTTCAGTCAGTTGCTCTATTTCCCCCCTACCTGGCTATAAACTTTTTAGCTGATAACTTCCTGAAGAATATTACTATGTTATCTACTTCAGGAGGTTCCGAAAAGCTGTGGAGAGTCATGATGCTGTGCAACAGTGATGATGGGAGATAATAGTTAAGTCTCCCACTGTGATTCCTCTTTTGGTACTGATCATAGCTCACTGTCTGGTGCTGGCTCTAAATTATTGAGTTCATTGGTGGTGAGAGAAAGGCCAGTTTGTCTCTTTTTGTCTCCTCAGCTGAACTGATTTCTCTGAGGAGCTCTGATAGGAGCTCCGGGTGGCAGAGTTACACCAGAAGAGATGATAACAGAGAATGTTAGGTGTGTGCAAAATACCCATTTCAGCACAGCCCTGCCCTCTTGTAGAACGTCTGGCTTCGCGTATGGCAGTTTCTGTTTACCAGGGGACACAGAACAAGCTATACCTAGTCTTACTGGAGCTTTTAGTTTTTTATCATACTGGTAGTCTGTCTCCCATGCCGAGAGAGGAGAAAGTAGACTGAGTATCTCATCCAGCTGGTATTTACATGTACATCCTGCACATCTATTTATTTATTTATTTACACATTTCTCCCTCTTTTTCCATGGTTCATTCTGCTACTGCCTTTTTTCTGTTAGGCAAAAGGAGCAGATGAAGAGACAAAGTGGAGGGAAGGAAGTAAAGGAAAGCCTTCTGTTCCATGGAACCATGGGATGCCTCCTGGAAGACATCTGCCATCACAACTTTGACTGGAGAATTTGTGGGAGCAATGGAAAGCTCTATGGGAAGGGTATGTAGGAGATATAACTCTAAGTATCAAGGCTTAGACTCCCCTGACACTAGAGCAATTAAAGTTTCAAAATTAAAAAAAAAAAAAAGGGAGAGAGAATTGGCAATAGAATCTTTCTTCGCTCTGAAGAGGACAAGAATTTGCTTTGTTCAGGAGTATGCCCTTTCCCAGTGTGTTGAGGGAATTAATTTAGTGATTTGAAAAAGCTTTTGTTGCCATGGGTAAGATCTTGTAAAGGCTCACAGTCATGATTTGAACTTGACAGGGAAAGGGCACTTAGTCATGGCAGGAAACTAGAAGGTGTTCATTCCCTCAGTATGGTTGTGGGAAGTCTTCACATTTTCTTGTCTCTCCCTCTCATAATAACATACAAATACTTATATTGTTTTTATTTTGTGTGGGTTTTTTTTATAACTGTTATTCCTACAATAACAAATTCTGAATAGAAATTCTATGATGTAGCTGTTTCATTTGTAAAAATAAATAAATTATTATATGATGTTATGTAGGCTGAGTAAGAGAAGACCTGAAAGTTGGGTTAAATTCCTCCTGAAAAATGAGGAGATGCTCAATTTTCACTGTCATTTTTTTAGACGTCCCTTTTAACCATGCGTTCTCTGTCATTTTCTAGGAAGTTACTTTGCTAGAGATGCTTCCTATTCCCATGGATACTGTCAGTCTGCAGGAAAGTCAACTGTCATGTTCATGGCTCGTGTTTTGGTTGGAGATTATGCTCCAGGCAAGGCAGACTATGTTCGCCCCCCATCAAAGTTCGTTGATGGATTTCAGTTTTATGACAGTTGTGTGGATAACGTGGCAAGTCCTTCAGTTTTTGTTGTTTTTGAAAAAAATCAAATTTACCCAGAGTATCTAATAGAGTATAAGAAAGTGCAACAAAAATGCATTATATCTTAGAGTGATCAGAGTTGTTTGTATCCCTCATGTTATTTTCTGCATTGCAGATGTCTTCATACTTCTTTTTAATACAATACTTTAACATGTTAATCAAGAGAATTTCTGTATTGAAGAGTGTTGGCAAAACAAATTTGTTGAAACTAATTGACTTACGTTTTCCTTTTTCTCTTCCAAATGAAGCTTAGATATTTGGATAGCTATAGGAGAAAAATCAGAACCGTGGAACAGGAAATTGAATATTAGAACTTCTGTGAGTAAATAAGTGTAAACATTTTCTTGGAAATAAGATTTCTCTTTACAGATTTGGTTAAGAGAAAAATGAACAATACGGTAGTTTTTAAGCAAACTTTAATGGTTCTCAAGTTTCTTATGGTGTTCTGCAATGCTGAAGGCTTTGTGGAGAACTTAAGATCCTTTTCAGTGCGGAGTACAACTGTACTCCTCTTGTCTATCGCAAATCTACATGTGTCAGTGTATATGAGAATGACTTGACTTCCTTTTTCAGTGTGCTGTTTGTTAATGTCAGTACTAGTTTCAACACTGAAATAATCAGTTGAATTTCATGTCATAAGTTCTCATGTGGAGAAGTTTCATCTGTACAACGGCAGCAGCAGTTTGGATCCAGGAGCTGTTGTGTCAAATTATTTTTTCAGTCAAATTATTTTTGCAGACTTGTGGTCACCTGCTCAGTGACCTATTCAGAAATACAGATGAAGTGAAACTGAAAGTCACAGGTTATTAAGCTAAGCTACAATTTGGTGGTTTGGCTGCAGCTAACAGCTGTACACATAAAGGCTATGTCACAATGAGATAACCTTTTAATTGAATGTGGCCATTAATTTTTATTAATGTGAACATTGCTTAGCAAATGCTATAGTATAAGAGAAACAGCTTAAGAAATGTTGGTATTTTCTGTCCTACTTTTGTACGTTAATTTTCATTTTTCCCAAAATAAGAAAAAACAATGGTAGAACTGCTATCTTGATGTATTTCATGTATGTTTTGTTGCCCACAGTGCGTTTGCATGAGAACTTGTTGACAAGTGTAGTTCCTCTTAGTACACTGAGTTAGAGATCAGAGTAGTCCTGGATACTGCTTTTCCAGGTTTGTTTTTAGATAAACTTGTGTTGTGTTGGTCAGCAAAGTACAACCCTAAACATGATGGTTAAGCCCTATTTTATGAAGTTGCATGCATTTACTTGTTCCAAAAGAAAAATATCAAATAGAGTTTCTGTTGAATTTTACTGATGAGTTTGTAAGTAAATCTGTAGAAAGATGTCTTATCCAGACAGTCCAGCTGTTCAGAGGGAAACTTGCTGAGGCCAAAGTAGTTGTCGCTTTCTGATAAGCTTTACAATAACACAAATAGCCTTCCAGTTATTTGCATATTAAACAGGAGCCTGCCAACCACATGTAGTACTCAAATTTTGAAAGTTACCAAGAGGATGGGGAAATGATTAAAACTAGGATATCTTACTATGTAGAAAAGACTGTTTTACAACTAAATTGAAAACTAGCCAGTAACACACTAAAAGGGAAAGTATGATGTCTTCTCCAGATCTCTCACTTCCATTCTGACTGAACCACATTTTGCCATGTTTGCAAATAAAATGTTTTCAGTCACTTTTCATCTTGTTTGTGTGCATTTTGTCTCCATATGTAAACAGATGACAAAATTATGAACTAGCCACTGAATTTGGTTTTTCATTTTAGTATAGATGTCAGGTAAGTATGAAAGATGCATAGGTCACTCCAAAAGTAATACCTTGTATTTATTTCCATAGAAACTGCAACAGATGCAAAGAGCACTACCAGAATATTTGATAGAGCAGATTCTTTGCTACAAAACCCTATTTTTCAGTATAGTCACCAGTATTAGCTATGCATTTTCACCAGCAATGGGCAAGAGGCTGCATGCCTTGCCTGTAAAATCTGTGCCAGCAGAGGTGATCCACTGTCTCCACTGCTGAAACACACCAGCCAAAGCCATACTGTGCTCACATCCACTGTTTGGTCTCCATTAATGCTCAGCAAACATCAGTGAATGTCAACAGGTGCAGCTTTTTTCTGTGTGGAGGAATTCAGTGACGCTCCTTTTCTTCATACCCACTTCTATCTCAGATGCCATTTTGTCAGACTGCCCTTCTGCTGCCATCTGTTGCGTGGCAGCAGCATGTAAAAGAATGTTGGTGGGAAGGTTCAGACTCTACTGTCATACACAAACATCCACCTATGATGTTGTGGACCAACATAAAAAAAAAAAGAGGAGGCATTACATTTGGATCACCCCTAGTAGTGCAGAGTTTGATTCTTTGACAATATACAAATGAAAGTTGAGCTGAGACATAGTTCTTTATATGAAGTACTTTGATAGTTAGGTTAGATTCCACATAGTAAGCAACTGCTTTGAAGTTCTAGTAAAACCTAGAATGACTATGTCATAGCAGAACTGTTTTTAAAATGTGGGAAGAGTATTCAGGTATCCTTATTGTAAGGATGTGTCTGATTACCTAAAGGAGTAACTTCTAAACAGTTGAACTAAGTGCTGCAACACATAGCAATGCACTTCTATCCCTCTGCCCCCTGGCAAAGTCAGCCCAAATCACAAATCTAGAAGAAGTGAAGAAGCTAAATTTTCACACTGTTAAGATTGCATTTCCAAAAGTGCAGCAGGAAATGCGCTAGGTGGGGAGTCACAACTGGTGCTTGGGACATCAGTTAATATTGTGTGAGGGTGAGGGAAGTCAGACTGTATGTGGGATGTAACAGAAGTAGGGAAGATGAGATGTTACAAAAAGAAGAATACTTACCCATCTCTTCAAAGATCTAGGCTTGCAGAAGAACTCCACAAAAGAGGGGATCTCCAACAAGAGATCCTTTCTCTGTGGCAGTCAGTCCTTAAATGACATCTAAGAGTTTGAATTGCCTTCACCTGTGCTCCCAGGGCTGATCAGGTCTTTTCTCCAGGTGCTCAGTCAGTGGTTCAGGCCATGACTCAGAAGTTCCCATACACTCCACCATACGTTCACCAGCGTGAGCCACTGATTGAGCCAGTTGGAGGGTGAGCCTTCCCTGATACTGAGATCCAACACAGCATGATGCTTATACAATTGCCCATCACAATGTAGGTTGACATAATGTAAGACAATTGATAATCAGTTCATGGTTGAAGTTCATGTTCTTTCATGGGCTAGTGCTCAATGGTGTTACTGGAAGCATGAAGTTGCTTGGTGCAGATCCATCTTATGTTCCATCAGTCCCACATAGGTTCTTGATCTCATTGTGACACTGCAGCGCTTTGATGATATTTTGCTCCTTCTGGTGATCCTGGAGACTCCAAAGACTCATGGGAAGTAGTAAAGATTTTTCAATGGTACCAAGAGAAGGAGGTCTGCCCTCAATACAGGCTGTATTCCTGTCCTGGGTCAACACTTCAGCTTGCACTGTGGTATGTCCTGGCCATTCACACTACACTCTTTGGCCAGATATCTGACTGCGTAACTATATCAGGCACCAAATGGGGGGTCCTGATCTGCCATAGGGGCATGATTAGGGTCCCCATAGCAATGAAGAATGGGGTGTTGACCACAGCATCAGTAGGCCATGTACCAATTACTGCAGGGACTAACAAAACCCTCACTTCCAATAATCTCCCCCAAGGTGAAAGTAGGCCACACTACTTCAGTCCCACTTGGGACTCTACCAGGGCCATTCTATTCTATGGGTACCGGGTTCTAGATTATCAGGGACAGGGAGAAGAAGGTTATTTTCATTGCCAGTTTGGGGTCTTATCTGATTGTCAGTGCCCACAATTTGGATCCTAAGAGGTGAGGCCCAAGTCATTTGAAGCGTCTTGAGGGCACTGGGTCTTCCATCCCTAGGTCTATTGTTCAGATCCCAAAGGATTTCATGCAATCTCTTCATCCACCCCTGCAGGGACCGAGAATCTATCTTCAGAGCAGCCTTAAGGATGCCATTATGAACTTCAGTGAAACCTGCTCCCATTGGATTACATGGCAGATGAAATTGCCATTCAATGTTGTTCTCTTCCACCCAAAGTTATAGCATCACACCCATGAAGCATGTACCCTGGTTGCTCTCATTGACCTGCAGAGTTCTATGTGCTGCCATTAATTTGGTTAAAGCCTTGATGGCATAGGCCTGGTTTGCTTTTGGTACCACGCTGACACAAGTTAATGTGTATCTGGTCCCCTCAGATTTCAGGAAAGGGCCTATATAATCAACTTGCCATCTTTGGAGAGGGGTTATGAACTCTGGCAAGGTGGGCAGTCATCTCCAGAAAGCGTGTTGTCTCATCCTCAAACAAGCTTCACAATCATGACATGCCTGGATATCTGACATTGTTATGGGCAGCCCTCATGCCTTGGCTGCTGCCCACATTATCTTCTGTCCAGCACGTCACAGCTTCTGGTGTAGTCAAGGGGCTATGTTCTCTGAAGAAGGGTTCTCCATCATACTCAAGCCAGTGTGTTGACCTCATCATTTCCTGGTGACTGCAGGGGGTGATGTCCAGAAGCACGGTAGACACATATGGTTCTGTGTTAAACTACATTCCATGTCTAGCCACATCTCCTTGCCCCAGATTTGTCATGTGTGAATAGTCTTGTCTTGGGTGGCCCACTGCGATCCAAAGAGTGAGACTCCAGTACACAGCCCAACCATCTGTGCAGATGTTCAGTTCACTGCCACCAGGTTCCATGATGATAACCACACAGCTCGCACCTCTGCCCATTGGCTACTTTGACTATCCCCTTCTTCAAATCATATAGTGTCAGTACCACTGCTTTCCACTTGTTTGTATTACCTTTGCTGGACCCATCCATATACCAAGGATCTTCAGGAATGAGATATTTCCCTTCTTGGGTGGGATTCCTTTCCGGTGGTGACCATTTTCTCTTCTGGTACATCACAATGGTACATCACCGGGCCAAAGATGTTCTGAAGTTCTTCCTGTCTCGCTCCAATTATTGGAGGAGATTATCTAATGGTTTAGTGATTGGCAACCTTGCACATAGCAGACTAGATAGAAAGACTAGATGATCATTGTTGAAAACAAAACTAGATGATCATTATGGTCCCTTTCAAACCAGGCCATTCTATGACTCTATGATTCTATGATATATGTGTGTATATATATACCCAGAGGAAGATGAAGGCAGCAAATAAAGCCAATCTTGTCCAACTGATTTATTACAAGTTCTAAGCAACTAAGGGACGTAGGGAAGATGGGGAGGTTGGCAATGGTAAAGAGAGAAATTCTAGCAAATGATTTACAGAGCAGGGATAGTCACCACCAGGGATCCGACAATGTCTCATTAGGCCATAGAGAGGCAGCAGGGTAGTCAGCAATGTCACACTGACCTGCCCAACTGAGGTTCAGTGAAGAGGGTACCCCTCTTCCTCAGAATTCTTCAAGTTTTTATCCTCTCCATAGCATGGCAGCAGGTGGTTGCCAGGGGCATGAAGTCCTGTCCATCACAGTGATGGTAGCTGTTGGGGTGCCTACATTTTGTTCATCAGGAGGAACAGCACGTCTATCCTCCTTCCGCTGTGCTTATGGTAATTAACCATTAACTTCAAAAGCTAGTTGAACAGGTTATGACTCGGATGGGTGCCTCCGAACAAGCTTTGAGCCAACAATTGTTCTAGCTCCTCACATCTTCAGGAATAGGATATTTCCCTTCCTGGATGGAACTCATTTCTGGTGGAGCAACCATCGTCTCTTCTGGCACGTCACTATGGTACATCACTGGGCCAAGAAAGTTCTGAAGTTCTTCCTTCAACAGTGACGAAGATAGGCTGCTCTGCTGGCTGAGGTAGGTGACCCAGTGTGCCACAGTCTGGGCTTGGTCCACCCCCATCTTAGGAAGTTGGGTTAGATCTTTTACCTAGCCCTGCATTGGCAGTGTTGTTTTTACCACAATCTTAGCTGTTTGAGTTATTGATTCTACTGCCTGCAATGTAGAATAGGCAGCCAATAACTGTTTCTCAATCATCTTGTATCTTTCTTCTTCTCCATGCCAGACCTGAGACCAAAACCCTATGGGGATCCGAATGGAATTCCGGCATTGCAACAGATCCCAGCCAAAGCTGTCCTGAGTGACGTGGGCGCCTAATTCAGCTGGGAGTGTAGGATCAAATATACCTAACACGTGGGCTTGTTTAACAGCCAGTTTTGCCTGTTGGAACCTCATGTTCCATTCTCCCCCAGTCCCACAGTTGCCCCTTTTTGTGACTCTATATAATGGTCTCAGCTGCTGCACTCAATGAAGTATAAAGGAATGTCAATATCCCAATATACCTGAGAACTCCTGCAGCTGCTTTGGTGTTGTAGGGACTGGAAATGCCTGAATCTTTTCTATGACAGCACTGGGTAGTACTTGGGTCTTTCCTGTCCAAACTACCCCAGGAATTTTACAGACAGGCCCGGGCCTTACATCTTCTGAGGGTTTATAGCCCATTCTTTTCCCTGCAGATAGGTGGTCAATGAATCTGCTGCCTGTCCTAATGCCTCCAGCGAATCAGATATCAACATGAGATCATCAGTGTAATGATAAAAGTTAACATACCCCTGTGGCAGGACCTGAAAGGTCCACTGCCTGCCTCCCCATGTAAATGCAAACTGGGCCTCTGATTCTTCAGCAGTTGGAATACTGAAGAATGCATTTGCCAAGTCTAGGACACAATGGTAGGTTTTTATCTTCCTACCCCATGTGTCCACAAGGGAGGTATGGCTGCATGAACAAGCAGCGTGACTTTATTTAATTCTCCATAATTTACTGTCATTCTCCATGCAACATATGACTTCTACACTGGTCATATGGGGGAATTATATGGGCTATGCGCAGGTCTTATGATCCCAGCTTTTTCTAATTCCAGAACAGTCCTCAATATTTCATTTGCCCTGCTGTGAAAGTCTATACTGCTTCACATTAGTAATCCAGCATAGTTCTCATGCTTCACATGGCCTCTCAACATCGCCTGCACCACCCAGGCACTAATACACAGAATCACAGAATCACAGAATGACCCGGGTTGGAAGGGACCTCAAGGATCATGTAGTTCCAACCCCCCTGCCTAGCAGGGCCACCAAACATACACCTTTACTAGATCAGGTTGCCCAGAGCCCTGTCCAACCTGGTCTTGAACACTTCCAAGGACGGGGCATCCACAACCTCCCTGGGCAGCCTATTCCAGGACCCAACCACTCTCCCAGTAAAGAACTTCCCCCTAACATCCAACCTAAATCTTCCCTCTTTTAACTTAAAACCATTTCCCCTAGTCCTGCTATTATCAGCCCTTTCGAAGAGTTTACACCCCTCCTGGGAGTAAGTTCCCTTCAGGTATTGAAAGGCTGCAATGAGGTCACCCCGCAACCTTCTCTTCTCCAGGCTGAAATACACCTTTCTTGGAGTCTGAACTCTCCTACAGTTGGCTGGAGAGCCAGACCCCATAAAACATCAATGCCAGAGGCAACTGAGCATGGACTCTGTTGCTATTGCAGGACAAAGATCTTTACTGTAGGAGTTCACAACCTTTTATACCCCTGTGTCACGGTGTTAACTAGATTAATCTATGCCTGTGACAGGGGGCAGTAGGCTCCTGCCCCCCACCCCCCCCAGGCCCACAAAATGGGAAGGAAGGAAGGGAGGAAAAAAAACAGTGGCAACAATCTATGGAGAAAAGCTTATTTTACCAACTATGATATTGGAATGCAAAATAACACAACATAATACAATCTAATTGAAATTGAGACTAATAAATAAGATAGAAGAGAGAGAGCTCCTGAGACCGAGTCAAACCTGAGAAGCTTGGAACGGCTAGGAAAGCACCCTCCAGCACCACTGCCAGGCAAAAAGAGACCGCCCCACCCGGAAGGGTCAGATTCCACGACTTCCGTCATGTACAGGGATAAGTACATGGAATTGGAGCATTAACACTTTGGTTCCCAGTGCACTACATGATGTTTTGATGTGGAATACTGAAAACCAAAAAACATAAAACCATGACACCCTGCAACAAACCCTTGGTCATGTGTACTCGCCAGGCGCCTCATGCATGTTTACATCTGGCACAAGTAGCTGCTGAGCTTGTTTACTCCTCCCAAGGACTTTTACATATCAAAGCACTTTGTTTTCATATGGTCCCACATCTCCCCCTTCCTTATTAGTTTGTATAACAACCACTTGGTTGAATATAAGGAATACATGCCAACAAGCATGCAAAAACAAAAAGACACATTAATTCGCACCACCTTTTGGACCCACAGTCCCAAACCTTGATACCACCCATCAAACCAACCCCATGAGTTTTCAACATGTAGCTTTTGCCCCACAAAACAAATTTTCTGAGGTAGTTGTCACATTGCTTGATGTTGAGAGATTGCTTGCAGTGTAGTTGTACCAAGTGGATCCACAGAAAGTTGTTGTGGATCCGAAGATGCTGATGGTACAGCCAAGAAGGGCTTTATGACTCTGGCTGGAATCCACGATGGACTAGCGCCTGTGGAAACACAAACACAACCTTTTCCCCAGATTATTAGCAAAGCTTTCACATTTTGGTGTAGAAAGGTATGCGATAACTACGTCTGTTCAAACGTGCTGGGTACAACCACAACACCTGCCAGCTGATCTGCAAGTTTATTAACTTCTGTAAACAGTCTGGGCAAGATGGCATGGGATCAAATATGTGTGATGAAGTAACACTCCTTTCAGGTATTAATCAAAAACAAAAGGGAATACAGTAACGTGAATAGCCGCTCATAGACACCTCTTTTAAATATGGCGCTGGGCGGCCACACTGCCACTACCTGCCCAACACTGAGACTCTCGCAACTGGAGCTCTCCTCCAGGCTGGGCTGTGGGGCGGCCCTGGGGTGGGCGGCTGAGTGGCTTTTTTGTTCAGACAATTTTGGTGCAAGTGACCTGGCTGACAACATGCAAAGTCATTCTGAGAAGTCTGATTTCATCGCCGCAAACGCTGCAGCCATCATGTTGCACTGATGCTGCATGATGCCCACTTTATTACAGGTGTCTATCAGCTGTAAGGGGGTAGGCTTATTCAGAGAGCAGAGAACTCTCTGTAATCCTCATTATCATTTTCTATAGCCATCTTCGATAGCAATATTTCCTGTGCTTCCTCATTTTTCACCTGTTTGTCCAGACTGCCTTTCAATTTATCAACAAACTGCATGAAAGGTTCATCTGGGCCCTGCTTTATGCTGATAAATTAACGTTGGGGCATACCTGCATCAGGGACTCTTAAAAAGGCACCAAGGTCTTAACTCTTTTGATTGGTCGGAAGCCGCAGCATTCAATTGTATTTGAGCCATTGTAGTGGCATAATTACCTTCCCAGAGCAAGTCTTTCATACCAATGATTTGTAATGGGTCCCCATTCAATCTACCAAGATTCTCTTTCGCCTTTTGTTGTGCAGATTTTCTCCAAAAGCACATCCACATCATGAATTGCGTACTTGTCAAAATCAGTTGTGCCAAGATCATGAAGACAAAAAGCGTACTGGTCTGGGGTCTAAAGGATCATTGACTTCCTCACTGTAGCCATTTGCAGCAGCTTCCACCACAGTAGGAGCTCTGGCTCTACCAGTAGGAGCTGGGCTCTGCCAGCATGGTGGATTCCGCATGTATTTTCAGGGACTCAAAACTGATCTCCAGGGCCCCCAAAATCCTGAAGGGCCACAGGATGCATAGCTGCGTCCCATAGCCTCACTCCCACCTTGTCTCATGTCTCTGTGTCGTAGATTGTAGTCCCACCTACTCCTACAACACGAGACCCACACCAAAAGTCTCCACTTTAGCGTGGTGCTTCTGCAAAATCGTTTCCATTATTTGACAAACTGCCTTCTGCTCCTTTGTCATGCACGTTCCCATAGTTCCCCATCGCTCACCTCCATCCTGCAGAAGTAATTGTGGCTGCGCAGCTTGTTCATGCTTCCTTCCAGCAGCCCTGGGTTCTGCTTCCTTTCAGCAGTCTTGAGTTCAACAGGACATGCCATCGGTCAGCTTGATATCCGATTCTCTCCAAAGACCATCCCCTGATACAGGGTTCCAGTTTGGGTGTCATCTGTGGCAACTGAGACACGGACTCCGTTGCTACTGCAGGACAAAGATATTTATTGTACGTGCTCACAACCTTTTATAACCCCAGAACAACCCCTTGGTCACGTGTACACCTGATGCGGAGCTTGTTTACTCATCTCAAGGTCTTTTGCATATCCAAGCACTTTGTTTTCATACGGTCCACATATGCCCAAGAGGTACTCTGGGACTGGGGCAATAAACACCTTATACTCCTAGGGTGGGAGATGCCCAACCCCCAGCTTCAACCACATCTGGGTAACAGGAATGGCCTGTCCCCCGAACCAACCAATCATCACTCTATCCCCATTAAACTTAGTTGGATCTCCATAAATAACAGCTGTTTCTATGCCTGTATCTGCTAGGGACATTACATGTTGTATGTTCTTCTGGGACCAGAAAGCCATCAAGTCAACAAGGCCCTAGTTACGGGGGGAATAACATCCCCTGTCAAATCTTTTTCCCCTTTTCCTCAGGCTTTTTTTGCCTGAGCCACCTGAGGAGGTTTTTTTTCATTTTATTAGGGACTATAAAATCCTCTAAATTCCAAGTTTTTGCTGGGACTTGTTCAATTCAAATCCATACTCCTGCTCTTTTGGGTGTATTTTGAATTTTTGCTAGTCCCTTGGCTGTTCCCACAGTTGAAGCAAAACATGATTGGGTTGGCAATTGATCTTGGTGAAGGCCACCCTGGTCAGTATAAGGTTGTTAAACACTTGTTTTCGGGACACCCATATGGGGCCCGATCAGGGTGTCTGGGGGATGGGTTTTCTGGTTCTAATAACTGGAAATACTTCAGTGCCTTCTACGATCCTAATATTGTGCCTTGCTCTTAAGCGCCCTATCTCCCCCAGATCAACCACCAACTGGGTGGTCTGCTAAACAGTGGCCTCTGAGGCCAAGAAATTCATTGTAGACACTAACACGCCATATTGGTGAGAGGGTACCTGCTTTAAAATTAAGTCTCCCATTCTGGCCAAAAAATTTACTAAATCTGGGCTTTTGAAGGCTTCCTTATATATTGCCTCTTTCATCCCTACCTTGCGAATTAATGTTTGGAAGTCCTCCATGGAGGACCATAAACCTGTACATACCAGGACATTGGCCTTATTGGGACAAGTGATACTGCATGCTGCCATAAAACAATCTATTAGTGAATGGTTTTCATCATGGTGTTGCACAGTGGCATACAGTCTTTGCCTAAGGGCAAGGTGTGAGGCAATCGATTCAAGCTTGGAAACTTCTGGTCCACTGACCACAACAGTCTCTGCTCCATGTCCCATAATCAAAGTAACCAGGCAGTACACTTTCCCTTGTCTTCTGTCAGAATTATTGTACCAAATCCACTAATTCAGATGCTGTACAGGGACAAGCTGTTATATGAAGGTGGATTTGGATAGGGGCCATTGATCGGGGGCACCCCTACCAGTATATCCTGTCCCGTAATGGGTTTTTTTGGTGTCACTATAGGTCGGATCTCGAAGGAATCCATCTCAAGTGAGGCTTCAAGATCAGATCTTATAATTTTTTCCTTTGGATTATCCATATCCACTGATTCAGGGGCCTGAGTATTTTCCATTATGATATTCTGTATTTGTTTTAGAGGGAAAGTTAAACTTGATTTCTTCCCTGTCAATACACCAAGCTATAGCTCAAGTTTCTCAATGCGATCATGCAGTAGTTGGTTCTCATTTTCTAAAGTACTATTTGAAAGTTCTGCATGATTCAGTGCCATTAGAAGTGGCCATGCCACAGCACAGTCAGTTGTCATTCCTTTGTAATTAGAATGTCTTTATCCAATCCATAGAAATATTCTTCCATACAGGGAAAATCCCACAAGGGGCCCCATTTTTCAGCTATGGCTGCTATTGCATAGTATCCCGGAAATCATGGGATATGCCTTGGCAGGGTTTTATCCATGGGGACAATTTTCTCCCCCTTAACCCACTTAATGTTCAAAAGGAAAGATATTTTAATATTCCAGTCTGCCTGGCTCACCAAATGTAATGGCAACAGGACCAGCACAATGAGAAATTGTTACAAAAGGAAGAATGCTCACCCACCTCTGAAGATACAGGTTCGCAGAAGAACTCCACAAATAAATTCTTAACAAGCTTGATCCATTTTTTTTCCAGTCTAGCCACATGCGTTGGTGTGCCAAGCAGCTGGTGTTGGCCAGGTGTGATACCTGCAGTCAGCTGCTCAGCAGCTTCCTCCCTCCACTCTACCTAAAACTTTCTGACCATTAGAAGGACGGTGTTGTGAGACATCCATGAATGGGAGTGGTCACAGCTTCCTAGCCTGCCCCAGAAATGTTCTGGGGTTTCACTTTGCTTTCTAGCACATTCAAAGAAGATGCCATGTTGGCAACAATGCTGAAGAAGCATAAACTGTGAATGTGCAGGCCCTGTGACAACAGCTGCTCAGTGGACTCTTAATCTTAAAAACAAGGTGACTGCAGGCCTTGGGCCTGCAAGACTGCAGAGCAGTTTCCTGGAAGACCTGAGGCCACGGACCAAACCCATGCACCACTGTCAAATGCTGGCATGTCATTTTAGACTGCACGGTGTCAGCACACACATGCAAAGAAATTGAAGAGTATAAAGCTTAACGATTCTGTCAATTGGAGAGGTTCCTGCAACTGCCAGGCTTTTATTTTGTATTTGAGATACGTATGTCTCTATGTTCTATATTTATGTCTTTACTAGATAAACCCAGGTAGAAAATATTTTTTTAAAAAAGCAAGTACCTTCAGTTAATAACTTGGTCTTGATTAGGAATTAAAAAACAAACAAACAAATCCCTCAAAAACAGTGTCTCTGTTAGAATAGTATGTCTTAATTCCACAGACTCTGTGAGATACTACAAAACCCATAATCTCCAGTACTGCAGGGCTTTGGCACTGCATGGCAAAAGTCTAGGCAAGGCCTTGACCAAGTGGTGGATGGCAGCCAAGTTTTCAGAGCAGTTTCCCACACCTACCAGAAAATAAACATAGTTTTAAAGCAACCTTAACTGAATCTTATAATGGCAGACAAAGCTGGTGAGTTGGTACTAATTAAAATATAACAGGGAGATTTTAGTACAGCTTAGCAGCACTAGCAGTCTATACCAGCCAGGTCTTTAACTTCTTTTAACAGGTCCTGAAAGATACACTCACTGTGGCAAAGACTTTCCAAATAAACTTTTGGTTTAGTTTGCTTAATGTTAACAGAACAGCTATGAACAATAACAGCAGCAGCTCTGTCAACATTGAAGCCCAATACAACATCACTAGCTTCCCAGATGACAAGAAACAGTTAACACTCACAAAGCTGCAGCTTCAGAGGTAAGGGAGCAAATGGCACAGTCTGAGCTCAGGTAACAAAGCAGCTCAGGAAGAAGCTGCAAAGTGACAACTCTTATCTCTCTGACTCCTCTGCAGATCCTAAGAAGTACTGCCAATTTGAAAAGGAGACGATAGCAGGGGAGCTACTGCCTAGGCTCACAAAGTTTGACGTGCAGTACAGATGAGTACCCATTTCTACTCCTCTTAAATCAGAAGAAGAAATACAGAGGAGGCTCCAGGATGACAGCCTGTTAACTTCAGCGTGAGTAACAAGGATAAAACAAGAGCAAGGACATGTCTGTATATACACAATCTGTGCAAAAAGGCACCACAGCAAATGCTTACATAATACTTTGTAACAGCTGATTTTCAATACTCTACTGAGATTTCAAAAGGGGAGCTTCCAGGAGTCAGCATGCTCTTTGGTTAAGTTCTTCCTCTGCTTCTCCTATTGCTCTGGACCAAGCTATGTGTGTTTGTTGTTTATTTTCCCAGCAGTGACTGAAAATGGTTCAGAAAGACCAGTTGGATCATTCCAAATAAAAGAAAGAAGAGGATGATAAGGCAGAAAAACACAAAAGTGCTCATTTACGGCAAAACATGTAGTACTAATGAATGAAAAAGCTTCTAGTCACATTCATGGAATGCATATTCTATAGGTTTACAAACTCAAGCTGAATAACCCATTTAGAAGCTTCATCCTTAGAGGCAAAGAAGTCACACACCTGTTGTTCAGCTGAGCTCATCTTTGAATTTATTGATGCAAAGCAGACCAAATTGTAAATCATACTGTATCAGAAGTACTAAAAATGTCATTCTTAGATTTGCATAAAAACTCATCACTCAGGATACACATTCTGCAAGCAGGCAGCAGATTTCTCAGGCTTTTGTTGCCTAGTAAGATTTCTTACATTCATTGAGTAAAAATTTATTTGCTGAAGTCACTGTTTGAAATATAAAAACTAAAAGTGAGTTGTACTATGCCTGGGCATGTAAGCTATTGACTTAGCTGATATGCGGGGAACTATGACTCTCCCCAGGATGCAAAAGGCTGCAAGCCTTTACATGATTTCACATTGTTATCAATTTATGGCTAACATACTTCTTCCTTAAAAGGAGGAAGAAGGCTCACGGCAAGGCACTTGCTTGTTTCAAGTCTATGTGTAGGAACTCCAGTGTAAGTGCAGGACCAGCTACACAAGTGATTTGCAGCAAAAGGATTACACGTGAAAGGAAACTGCTGTGGGACACCAGGATGAACCTGAATTGGAAGGAAGGAGGTGCAGGCACATATGTCCAGGAGTTCTTGCAGATGCCAGAGCTTAGGTAGAGGGAAGCATTTCTCTTACAGAATGAGAAGGCCTTAGAATTGCTTTGAAGGGAAGCATGTCTCCTCTGGAACAAGAAGAAAAGGCCTTAGAATTGCTTTGAAATTCTATCCTCTTTCCATTAGGGAATTCTGTATTACTGCTCCAAAAAAATGTTACCTCTGCTACACTGCAGAGGCAGAAATCCAGAGGCACCAGAAACTCTCGGAGCTTCAAGGTTCATATCACACCATATTTGCAGCACCAAAGACTGACACATCATTTGTAGAAGGATAAAGCTTTGTGTCGGTTACAATTAGCTCTCCTTCCTTGAGAGCTTCCTTCCAGTCCTTATCTGCACTGAGATACCCAATGTCCCTATCAAGTGCATGAAAATTAGTTTTAAACTCAACTTTGCTAACAGGGCACGTGTGCTATTGAGCTGGTAGTAAGGCCTGACTTCCCCAAAGCTAAGGAAAGCGCTAAGATTGTAGCTACAACTACCACTCAGATAGCACAGTTTTGGCTGAAATTCAGGCTTAAATTTTTTAGTAAAAAATGACAAAATGCCAAGCAACTATCCACATTAAAATACTCCAAACCAACAGTCAGCTAACGTGTGGTTTCATTAACCTAGTTCTTCCAGCAAACTCTGATGGAACATATTGAAAGGAAAAAAAAAGGAACTAGTGGTAAGAGAGTGTTTAAAAATAAACACCACAAAAAAGATTCTGAAGGTAGGCACATCTGTAATGCCAGGGTAAATCAAGTCTTAATGGACTGGGAGCTTGATGCTGTATTGGCTCTGGCCCCATACTTTTCCATTCTTATGCTGAGAAGATCCATTTGAATTCTCTGGAAAGTTTACTGATTATTTCACATAGTAATCAAGCAACAAACTGGGCCCATGAATGACTGAAAGCCAGGCACTGCTACTGTACTGAATATTAGCAGGCTCAGAGGGAACTTCAAAGAAACTCTACTAGAAAAGCAGCGTGCCAAGAAGATTCAGACAGCTGTGCATTACAAGCAAGAATTCTTCTAATTTCCTTGTGGAATCATCCGGGATTTAAAACTGCTGCAATTCAGGCTGTATCGTCCAAATAAGCTGTCATCAGATTTCTCGCTCCTAGGGATTCTCCAGCATGGTTTACAGCATCCCTCCACCCAAAGCAGCCAGACTTCGATTGATAAGCTTGTTGCTAGCAGTGAGGACAGATTTATGCCACTGAATGAACAGCCGCTGCCCTCCTTATCAGTCGCTCCGTCATTGGTGAATTTGGTCTCATCACATCACGCTCCCTCAAGAGGCACCTGAAAAAGGAGAAGAAGTAACAGCAGAACAGGAAGAAAGTCACTGAGTACATCATTTTTCCCATAAGACCGTCAGCAGCAGCCCTACAAGAGCAGGGAAACAACACCTAAAGACCTGCTCTTGATTTCCTTTACTGAAAGGACAGTGACATTAGGCAGAAGAGTGTTCTTTCTAACACTGACAGGGACTGAAAATGAGCACTCAGAGGGCACAGAACAGTCATTCTGATATTTTATCTACTATTCATGTTTCAAAAAGACTTGAAGAGGCAAGGCTTCGTGTTGTCCTGAAGAGACAGGCATTCCTTTAAGTGTACAGCAGGCTCAGTTAATAAACAGAACTCTCAGCAGGACAATGAGGAACATCTATGATTTCTGCTAAACAAAACTCTTGTGGTTTGTACTAAAGCAAGCATGCATCTCAGAATCTGTTCAGCCTATTTTCCTGTAAAACAGCTGTGATCATTACGATAACCTTGATTTCCAGCTGGTCACCAAAATTTAGGAGTCC
>JAPSGF010000041.1:2762813-2874032 GCA_035772895.1 Perdix hodgsoniae
GTACATTTACTTAAGCATACTTATAAATACATTTACTGAAAAATACACTAAAAGTACTTATAACTCCCCTTTAAGAGCTCAGTTTAAAACAAAACATATGTTTACCTTCTTGGGCTTTCCATAACGAACTAAGGAACAATGCTGCAGCTTCAGAAAGAGATGAAGGATTTGTGTTTTGGCTGCGTGTTTCTAGAATTAAAAAAATCAGAGACACTCAGTTTGTTGTGTTTGTTGGGACTTCTTTGTATTGCTCTTTCTTTTTTGTATCTACAACTAGAGACCCAGGGAGATAATTGTGTTCTCCTTTACAATATTATGTGCTCAAAGTCAGGCTGATAAATGTCTAACACATAAGAGCTTATCAATTTCTTGCTAAAGGAGGTTATTTTAACATTCCTCAGAAAGCAATAAAAAAGTGTTTTATTTATTCATGCATTCCTTATTTTGCTGCAATTTTTCTGACGTGGAATAATGTTCTCTACTTTTGTTATTTTTTCTGTTCAGCATAATTTATAATTTGATTTATTTTTCTTTCCTCTGAAAAAAGAAAATCAAAGGGGCTGATTCTTATCCCTCTTTACACCCAATCTGTGTGGAACATCACTCCTCATGGAAGTGAAGTCACACAGGTACACAAGAGAGGAGAACCAGGCACACAGTCTTGTATTTCACGTGGTTTTTAGGGTGAAGGATATAATGAGAGGAAGTTACATAAGTGCTTCCTTGAATGGGATTCCAGAAAAGCAAAATTATTTCTCCTGTTCTCACAGATTTCCCCCCTAATCTGAGCAAAGATCAGTGTTACATACACCTGTGCACGTGTACTCACCAAGCTGCATTCTGCCATACAGATCCTTTCGCTGGCTCTCATCTGAGATGAATCGGCGTCCCTCTACAAGAACAGTGGGGAAAGGGTAAAAACAACTTCCCAAATCTGATGTAATTGGTACCTTATAACCACTAAAATAGTCTTTTCAAAACACAAAATTGCAGCAGTAATTCTACAAGCATAAAATTGGATGCGGTTATTCCTCCTGAGGCCTTTCAAAACCAGCAATCCTGAACTAGAACACTCCAAAACATCTTTTATTCCATTAAAGTGTTGTTCCAAAAGTTTCCATGCTTGTATTATCCTGCTTTAGGAGATATAGTCTGGAAGAGTTTTCTTCAGTCATTGCTCAACTGCTATCCAAGAAGTCTCTTTGCTGGCCTATGAGGTATTGCTTTTAAAAGAATTTTTCTACATGAACTTAAAAAGAACTAAAAGAAGACTGGTATGTAAGCAATACAGTCCATTACTCAGTTTGGAGAAAAAATAAATTAAGGGGCTGAATTCTTTGCTTTCATGAACAGAAATTGTCAGCAGAGTTTATTTCACATGGTGTTACCTCTCTGTTCTTTGTAGTTTATATATCTATGTGTATTGTGCTTGTAATTGGAAGGAACCTTGCTCCCTTAACACATACTCTGCCTGGTATGTTTTGAACTTTCAATTCAGTTTGGATTTGAATTTTTAAAAATAGAAATGTTTTTGTTAAATGCTGTGAGTCTGCATCAGAGACCAAGATCTCCCAAAGTCATTATTTTGGATGCTGCTTTAACTCTGTTCTAATAACAGAAAATCAAAAGTTAATTTGCACAACCTTAATACCACAATATTGATAAGCCTGACATCCAGTTTCTCCTTAGAAAAGGTCACTTGTGGTCTGAATACTGACTATAATGTAAGATGCTTGCAGTAGGAACATGTTATCCTATTGCTTGGGAAGATGTTTTAATTAAAGCCTGAATTACGATAAGGAATGATATGTATCAAGTGTCTATTAAATCTCCTTTGAGATTATTTCAATTAAGGAAATTGCCTTTCCAAAAGGTTTTACAGTCAAGCTTCCAAGTATATATATCTTCAGTACTTTCTAGTTTGCTTTTATTCTTCCAATAGTTGTCTTCTTCAATTTGATTCCTTTAAAAATTAATAATAGTACTGGCAATGCCACTGTTTCAAAGGCAAGAAGAAATAAGGATAAACTCATCTTGGCAGTCTTCAGAACTTCTACCTGCACAGCATCGTCAGGAATTTACTGCTTCTGTACAGCCAAACAGATCAGGAATAATCCAGTGGTACAGAAAGTTATCTCCTCAAAATTTAAAGAGCTTAGGACTTACGTGCACCCTTCAAATAGAGCATAGCCTGAGGAGTCCAGTTTCTCCTTTGGAAATGAGCCTTTATGACAAAAAAAGTAAAGAGACATGTCAGCACTGTATGACTAACAAGTACAAGTATTAAATAGCACTGACCTGTGAGATAGAAGCTGTGCATTCAGCCCAAGTCAGCTGTTTACCTGAGGAGCACTCCAGGAGAAAGACAGGAAGGACACTGTAAGGAAGAGTGCCACTGCAGATGCTGTCAGTTTACGCAGTCCCTGTGCACAGCAAAGAACCACAAGATACAGGAAAAGATTTTCAGATCTGTAAGTCTTCTCAACTTCAAATCTAAATGTGAGGGTATTTCCTTCTTTCTCCCTTGCTGTTCAACCTCACCTCTAGCTATCTCATCTTCAGTACCCAGTGATCTAATGGGAGGATGAATGTTAAATCAAACACGCTTATTCTTTTTACTCCATTCTTCTTAAAGGTCCCATATAAGTGAGAACTGCCATTGAGTCAAACACCTTTTGTGCTTCTGTTTGCAAGGACACTAAATCCTGCAGAAATAAGAGTAATGTACAGACTAGGAGGGAAACATGATATAAAGTACATCTTGATTTTACCAAGCCTGAAGATAGAAATCAGACAATAAACAAATGGGCTGGCCATTACAAACAAAAGCAGGGAAAGCACATCACTTCTTCCTCGGGAAACAAAAGTTTTTAAACTCAGCATCCTATTTGCTTCAATCGCGATTACATACATGTCAAGAGGATTGCTCGCTGGATCCTTTTAATTTGTTTGCTGATGCAGCACATGCAAATGAAAGCACCAAGCGTGAATCCTCCGTGAACAAACTGCATGCCTGCTTGTTTTGCAGAGCATCAATAACAGGGATGGACATCAGAGAGCACCTAGCTCTGTGATTCACAGTGTTCTATTCCATCCTGTCTTTTAGAGCGTCTTTTTAATGCAGAGGTTTCAAACACACTAAATGTAACTATGTGTATATGCTTCTCTGTTATTTAAAAGTTAAAATTATTAATTGCAGTCCCTGAAATAATATACTCATATGAAAAATCTTAAATTGCAAACTAAATGTTACCCATATACCAAAAGAGTTTCACTCACCTTCATACCTATTGAAGTAGCCAATCTTCAGTCTTCGTTTCTTGGAATAATGTGTCACAAGACCTCCTAAAGGTTTGGGGGCACCTTTTTAAATCTTCAGATTGAATGTCCCCTCCCCTTCTCTGGTGGGCTGGAGAAGTCCAAAGGGATCTCTTGTCAGATCTGTAGATGGAGAAGTAGAAGGTCTAATGACTCCTGAGAGAAACATGTAGTCTTGCAGGAAGTGAGGGAAATGACGGAAAGACAGATGCACTTGGAGATGCACCCCATTAGCCAGGTGAATACTTTCTGAATGCATCAGCATCAGCTGCATGCATTTGCAATACAACGTCACCTTCTTGCCAGATGATCAATAACTATGGCCAGAAGCAGGTATTAATATGAATAATGAGTATTTACCCAGGATAATATAACATATTATATAACAGGTTGTTATCAATTTTGGTAGCTGGAAAAGGTAGTAAATTACTCCCCAGTGATAATATGCCAACACTGAGAAAAAGGTGGCATATCCCATGTTACTAACTTGAGGTTATTCCTGCTATACACTCAGAGGATGCAGCCTCTTGTTCACTTCTCTAACAGTCTCTTGCATGTGGTTTTCTTATACACAAATGAAATTATAAAACTGAGTAACCAAAAAATAATAATTTTGAAAAACCACCAACCCTTTGCTGCCTCATGGATTTGTTGGAGTGAAAGCCAGATCGTGCACTTGAAGAGGTCAAGTGGTGTAGCAGTTAACAGAAGAAAGGCAGGAAATAGGAGCCAGAGAAATTGTTTTGATAAGCTACTTCTAAGTGATTATTGGACTTGCCACAGTCACAGGTAGTTGTTTTGGTCCTTAGACAAAGAGCTCATCATGCCTGGTACTTAGCCTTGCTGGTTCTGCATCTGTCATTTTTATCTTCATTGTTTTCCCTTGTAAAATGAGAGAGGGTATCAGAAGGGGAAAAGGTGCAAATGGGAAGTGAGAAATTTGTTGATTAGAAGACTGAGCAATAAATAATTTACTGTGGGAGCTTCACAAACAGAAGCAGCTTGTTTAGCAGCAAAAATATGAATCAGACCGTATGTGGGACAAATGCACGCTCATGTATGTGCAGTCTGAATGAAGAGTATATAGGCAATGTTAAGGCTTGTTAGGAACTTTTCCCTGACATGAGGTATGTGTGTTAGAATGCTCTGAAGGACACCCCTGCTAAAGGTAAAATTAATTTCCTGCTTCCGGGGGTATTTTCCTCTGTTCTATGCTAATTCCAGTCAGAAATGGTCATCTCACATACAGAATTCACATTAGCTGCAGCTTGCTCTGGTGTAGATGCAATCAATTAAAGGAAAGTTTAGGTTTTGATCTCATGCAGTTCTCATGGTGATAGGGAACTGCCATTGTACCTCTGTCCTTTAAAAAGGCCGTGCCAAGATGGACCTTTATGCAGCAGAATGTATTCTACTTGCATCTTCTTCAATGTGAAGTTTACATTTTCCTTGCTATTTTCTTCATGCTCTGACCGATCAGAGACTTTTCTTGATGACGGTTAACCCTTAGCCTTAGAAGAGGGTTATGCATTGCGTTCACGAGACCTTTGACAAGCAGGAACTTGAAAAAGATACAGCTCCTCAAATACTCCCTTCTGTAGCTGCCTCGGTGCTGCTCTTTACACACAGACCAAAGGCACAGAATTACAGCGCACAATAGAGTCTGTGAAAATTAACACCCGAAGTTCATTACTTCTCTATTCTCTACTACATTGTAGAAAGAAAACTTCAGCCTTTCTTATCTTCTGACCACTTTCTGAAGTCCTGAGCTGCTTGAATTTGGTGGTGTTGAAGTCCCACACTCTTGCAAACATGGCTGTGTTGCCATCTTGTCATCTTCTCGTAGCAACTGCAGCTTGTTTGTGACTGCCCAGAAGACAGCAGGGAGGAGACAGGTCAGACCCTAAACTGACTTACTGTAAGATTAGGTGACCATCATCTCAAAAGCAAATGCAGGACCTTACCAGCGTCCTCGTAAATTAGTCAAAACTGTTTTAATGCTATCATGTTGGGTTTCTTAATGGCAGTAAGGTGTCTAAAAGTGTAAAGTTTCTTTTCTGTCACTAGCAAGAGACAGGCTTCCTTGCCTAAACACAATCCAGGACACCTAGGGCACTACGCAGGACCTGCAAGAGACTCAAAGCCTTGTGGGGAAAAAGCTGGAGGGTAGCTAGGATTCCTGAAGTACCTAAAATGTCACTAGTTCCTTGTGACTAGGAACTGAAGCACTTCTGCGGTGTACCTCTCTGTGGAGAGAAACAGGACCTTGAAACACACCTCCTGGCCACAGAGCTTGTGACATTAGGAGAGAAGGATTGAGTTCCTATCTGAAGACGTCCATTTCTCTTTGTTGGCTTCAGGCAGAGCCTAGACAGGTGGCATCTTACACAGACCTCATCAACTGAAATGAACCCAGTTCTCAGTTAAATTTCCTTAGTGGTCTAACATTAGGATCTTCATAATCCTAAACCCAGAAAGTGTGGAAATCAGGCAGAGGCTAAAGAAAAAATTTCTGTTTCCTTAAATTCTTAGTGCCTTTGTGACTTTAGAGCCTTGAATTTATTTAGTTTTAGTATGAGCAAGTAATCTAAGTTGCCTAGGTATTTTAACAAATGTATCTCAAAACCATTTCGCTGGAAAGAAATAAGAAGTCTGTGTGCAGAACAAGGGACTCCAGATTTGTCAATTCTACCTTAGTGATTAAAATTTAAAAGACACTTCTCCCTTTATAGCTTTCTTGCTGTGAGTCTGTGAGAAGATGGGCATCTCACGCTTCCCAGAAATCTAACTACCTGTGGGATGACAGGTGGGACGTGATTTATTTGCAGATTGCAACAGAAGACAATACTTTCAGAAGGAAATGCACTCAGAGTACTTGCACTCACCAAAAAAAAACTCCACCCCATGGATGTGCATAGGCATATATAAACTTGTACTGTTGAAAAGTGAAGTAGCCTATAATAGTGTTACGGATCATAACACATTAAATTCTACAAGACTTCAGGGTGATGAGCTGTACATGAAACACTCATTGTCAATCCTGCCATTTCTCAGTTGATTCACATAAATGAGGAAGTGGCTTTGGCATGTAATCAATACTCTAAGTGAGGGAAGTAGAGTGAAGCTCATTGTAGCAGCATGATCCCTTATTAGAAAGAACATAACCTATGCTTATTCTTAAAGATGATCTAAAGGGCAGAGGCTGCTTATTCTGGCACTTTAAATGATAAAAAGCCAATTTGTAGGATTGGCAGTCAGTGCTGACGTGTGTGAAAGTTGTTGCATGGTGGAGATTTACCTTTTGGATCCAAATATATATATCAGTGACTTTTGTTATGACCATGTGTTTTCCTGAATCTTTCCCTAAAAATACAGGCTGCAGTCACTGTGCCTACCTGTTTTTAAACTGCTGGTAAGGACACCAGTGATCTGTTTTCTGCTCTTGAGTAAAAGATGTAGCTGTTGTGTGTAGGTGGCCAGTAGATACATCAGCAAGTATGGTATTCTTACAGTGTCAAGGTACAAATGTACCGTTACCAAGACTCTTCTCTTATCCTCATTTCTTCTATGCATTCCTCCTAGTATGTTAACTCTTTGGCAGTTTCATCTCACTGCTCTCTGGTATGTGAACAGCATTTACCACAGCATTGTTAAGGCTAGTACGTCATACCCATTACATCTTAAAAGACTGAACTACTTGAGGCAGAGCCTGCAAAGTAGGAAACAGCAAACAGCTAAGATTTTCATTTAACACACAGCAGATAAAGCAACATTTGCAATGGTAGCAAAGTGAAATATAGATTGCCTTAAAAGGCTATGGATCTATAATCACTGAGAAGCTTAGAGAATAGGTTAGCCAAGCCAGTTTTAGAATTAGTTGGTAAACTGATCTTGCCCTGGGACAGAGTGATGAACTGAACAGTTTCTGAACATCTTTATCTGGCTCTTTTTTTTTTTATGATCCTGTGATGTTTCAAAGCTGACTGGATTTTAGCACATACGTCCAGAATGGGGTAAACTTTGCGTCCAAGTTCTATATTCACCTTGTAAAACCTGTTCTCTGAGTAAAATTATCTGCCATCAGTTGATATATAGGAAGCCTAAAATGCCATGTGAACACGCTCTTCAGCACTGTTTTTCAGAATAGACCCTAAATTCTCTGAGCACTTGTATTTTCATGGTGCAGTTCTGAAGGAAAGAGATCCTCTTTCACAGAAGCAAGGCATACAATTACAGAGATCATTAGTAGCTGGAGTAAAACTTAACTGCTCTGTTGCCCGCTCAGCACAGTAATGTCTGCAAGCATGATTCCTGTGCTACTGCATCAATCCTGGAGCTGCTTTTCTTCTTTTCTCTAGACTTTACAAGAACTGTACTAAAAACTGCTTGAGTTACAGTGCAAGATGTAGAAAAGCTTGTCTGCTAGGGATTGTGTAAATTGTCTCACACAGAGCCTTTGTTGAGATCTGCAATGTGATCAATGCTGTGTGCAGGTATTACTGTTTTCAGAAGAGTATTGAAAAAAAGGGAAGAAATTTCAAAAGATAAAGTAAATGAATGAATTAATTAATCGATAAGTTAAATTGAAGATATTATGTGAGGCAAGGGATGTTTGTAAGTATCAGTAAAGAAGAGAAATAAATATTTGAAAGGTGCAAACATGACAAAAAGAAGTATTAGTTGTGAAGTTCAGTGACCGATAGAATAGTACATTTTTTTCATGGATGGAAATGTCTGAGGCAAACACCAGAAAGAAGAGTCCAGCCGAAAAAGTTTTCTTCAGTTTGCAAGCTGGAAAAGAGATCTGACCACCTAAGTAAATGCATTTACAATGTAAGTTAGCAGAAGCATATACTGTCAAATGCATCACACAGAGCTTGCCTTTGTGTAGTGACAGAAGCACCAGAGGCCAAGGAGTCCTCTGACCTTTACTTCCATCCCCATGAACTTGGCAAAAAGGATTCTTGTCTTTGTGAAGAAGTTACCTAAAGGGCTACCAGCTATAGTAAGCGTTACGCATGCAGTCGTGCTCTCGGCAGAGCAGTATGTTTGTCACACAGTCTCACCCGTGGAGCTGGACAAGAAACATAAACACTATAATTGAGCAGCTGGATGCCAACATTTTGCTGTAAACTGTGGATGGAACAGTGGAGGTTACACGGAGAACCTGAGTGATAAATAGGCGATCAGGAGTCAGAGATGGAAGCAGTCTGCTCTGCGTTCTTGACGTAGTGCCCAAACTGTACAAGCACCATCCATAAAATGTGCTTGTCTCTTTCCTTGCCCATGGATATCAGGAGGGGCAGGGAGGGGTTTATATATTAGTATACTTGTATATATATAGAAAGTGTTTAACTTATGTAGAGAAAAATGTCAAACACTGAATGGAAAACCTCAGGGAGTGCTTTCAAGAGAAGCCAAGTATCTTAGGATCTCTGCTGTATTAGCACTTGTAAAACTTCTAAAATGTTGGTCCTCAACACTTTCTCACACCTCTTGAATACAATGCATGCTAACTCTTGTATAGTATGTTGATGTGACTATTAGGAGAGTGCATACTAGGGTCTAATTAAGACCCTATCAGTGAAACACTTTTATCTGTACCCCTGTTTTTGACTCCATCTTTCTCAGTACAGATTACATGGTCAGTAGGCTTGCCTTGTGTTTGCTCAGTGCCTACTCTGCTAGCTGCACTGCATGGGTGTCATCATCACCTGGAGGAACCTCTTGAGAACAGGCCACTTGTTCCTGTCAAGGTATGAAGGTGTGAGTGCTGTTTTAATGTGGGAGGCCTCCTCTTCAAATTGGGAACGTAAATAGCTTCCTGTACACATAATAAATTGCTCAAAGATAAAAGAAATAAGAGGCGAGGCCCTCAGCTGGGCTGGCTTGCTCTTGGAGATGTTACCTCTGTATTAGAATTGGCTTTACTCCTGTAGTCACAGCGCTCAACCACCTGCTAATTAAACCAGAACCGACTGCACCAACCCCTGGTATCTGGCAACACTGCTGGATGACAGTGCCTACTTCTTGTTTTGGTTAACATCTTTCCACAAAACAGAGGAATGTCAGTGCAGTTCCACATTTAGAGTTTAATCACAAAGTGACATCAATTTCAGTTTTCTCCAGGTGTGCCAGACTACCCTGTGGTAGACTGGGAGGTGCCATTTCTCCAAGAACTTGGAGCAGTGTGGGGGGTGCACGGTTAGAATTTATGTGACAAGCAGTAATGTTCTCTCAAAAGCATTATATTAACCAATTCTATTTCTTGTTATTTGTGAAACGCATACCTAATGATCCACAGTGTTAAAAAGCAAATCTTGATTGAGAATATAATGTTGAAAAGAGAAGTGAGCTAGCAGTCTTTACAGCAAAACTTGTTTTCTCACAGAACCAGTTTTCAGATCAGGTGGCAACGCTGAGACTCTATAACCTGTACGTTTCACCTCAGACCCTAAGGTCTGTACATTTCCCCTTCTGCATTCCTTTAAAAACTGATAAAAGCTATGACTTTTTACATGATTTTTGCATTCTCTGTTCAGTTTCTGTACAGAGAAAACGTGCTGAGATCTGCTACCTGAAAACTTAAAGCACTAGGGAAAAATAAGAAAACTGTTAATCGAAGGGAGAAACATCTTGGGTACCTCAGATCTGAGGAAAGCAATAAACTGTATTGTTGTTTTCCCTTTAGAAATTGGAGTACTGGGGTAGTGAAAGTAAGTGGGTTGTAAATCTGGATAGCATACCTAGCAGATACAAAAAAAAAAAAAAACAACAAAAAAAACAAATAAGATGGCAAAAAAGTTGCAAGCTGACATTTTATTTGCACCTCAGTTGCCCCATTGGCCTAACAGCTGAGTGGCAGGCAGCAGCAGGTGTACCTTGTTAAAGTGATTTTCCAGCAGGTGAGCTCTCTCTGCCTATATCACTACCAAGGTTCCTTCATTTAAGTACTGGAGAGGAACAGCTAAAAGAGGTTTAGTTAGTGTGTGCTATTCTTTTCTGGGAGGAAGTTGAAGGTATTTTTTTTTCTTACGTCCTATTCTGTTGTTGTGAGTGTAAGTCTTTTGCTAATTTTTGTCAGGGAAATGCAGGTAGTACTTATAAAAAATGTTGTTGTTAAGAGTTCAGTGTTCTTTTATGGTTGGTTGCTTGTATCTGAAAGCATTTGTACACTTAAAGGATGTAATTAAGTCTAACTAAAATGTGTTTTGTTTTGGTTTTTTATTCATTTAAAGTATATTGTAATCACTAATATAGGAAACTGCATTACTTTCTAGCATTTGCTTCTAGGGCTAAATTCTGTAAATCAGCCACAATGATAACTTAAGATGGAATTGGTTTTTTTTTGTTGTTTTTTTTTTTCTTTAAAACACATGTTGAGTGTCTTGTTATTTTTTGTAGAATGTTGCTTAGGCCAAGGATGAGGCCAATACTGTAAATGTTGCTACTGAAAGAATTAATAGTAGGAAAAAAAAAAAAAAACAAGTAGTGAAAATCTCCATCTGTACAACCAGTTAGTATGCACGTAGCTTACAGTAGATGAAATAACACTGAGTATTTGCTGGTAGTCTGGATTCATAAATACTTGTATGCGATCTTCCACTTTACACTATAGGATTGTACAGGCCTGAGATACAAGTATCTCATACAAGTATAAGAGATACGAGTATCTCTTATATTAATTGCTAATGAAGTATGTTGCTGTATTAGAGAAATATATATTTGATAAAAGAAATAGTGCAGAATTGTTTAAACCAATTTTTCTGTATCTAAAGGGAAAATAGGGAGTTAACTTCTTAGGGAAGCTGATGTTAACTTGTTTTGTTTTGTGATCCTCAGTCTGAGTAAAAAGATGCAATGGAATGAAATTAAGATCTACAAATACCTGAAGCTGTAGGAGATATCTTGAGTAAACAACTGGATGGTTGTTAAACAGAAGTCTTGATCCTATGGGATCAAGAGGAAGCATATGCTACAGATATGATCAGACATAATAACTAGGAAAGTTGTGTGGATTTCTATTGATGTTTTGTTGATATGATAAAATGCTCTCTGTTAAATATATATGTATATCTAATTTCAAATAAACTGGGATGAGGGGTAAAGATGCTTACTGCTCCATTTAAGAAGATAAGCAACTAAGTTTGGATGAAGGGGGAGGAATATTAGTTTATTTTATTTTATTTTATTTTTCTTATTCCTTACCCTCCCCTTTCCCCCTGGCATAGTTACAGAATCACAGACTGGTTTGGGTTGGAAGGGACCCTTAATATCATCTAGTTCCACCCCCCTTGTAGGGAGGGACACCTCCATCTAGACCAGGGTGCTCACAACCCCATACAGCTTGTCTTGGTTATTGTATTTAAGAATGAGTAGGAAGATTTCAAAATGCACTTCCTGTGTTTCCAACCCCTTCCAAATCTGCAGCACTTCTACTTCCCTGGAGAACCACATGTTGTAGTTGAAGGCTGCTGTCATGACTGGTTTGAGGACCAAGGATTTTCACATCTCTTGATAACAAAGCTTTGAGCTCTCTGCTCAGTGAACAAGATGGCACTGAGAATGTGTGCCTATTGTTCTGACTATTACATCTTGTCCTTGTTCTTTTCAGACGCTTTGCAAGAGTGGGGAATTGATAATGTCTTCAGAACGTGGTGCAAACAAACGGCATCACAACCCAGTGGACAGTATATGCAGAAAGATCAAATCAATCCAGATGATGGATCAAGTCTCTAACCCTGCTTTGCAAATACCAAAATTTCAGTCTCGCAACTTTGATAGTCCACAGTGCAATATCAAAAAAAATCTAGAAGAAATACTGAAGAAAAGAACTTTCAGAAGTCGTAATAGTACCAGTCCCCCCTTCTTCAGTCCCAGCAGTGACAGTGTTTTATCTGCAGACTTGCAGTTGCTGTCACCTTCTTCCAGACGTATCTCGGACTGCAGCTCTGCAGATGCTACATACTCTGTCATTAAAAGGGAAGAGAGGACCAGCAACCCATGGTTGCCAGTATGTTCCATGGACAACTGTTCTCCGCCTTACTTCACATCCAGAGAGGAGAATGCCCAAAACCAGCAGTGTGCTTTAGCAAGCACTGAACCTGAAGATGTGCGCCGTGAACAGAAGTACATGACATCCAGTCCACACTTACTGTTGTTTGCATCTGATAGAAAGTTGGAAAGTCCTGCAGTTCAGCCCCCTTTACCAAAGAGATTATCTCTGAGTGAAAGAGGTAAAAGTTCTGGAAACAAAAGCTTCTGAATATATAAACTTAACACTTAAACAGATTAATTTCTTTACTATTTAAATGGGCAACAGTATGTTTTAGGATAAGTCTAACCTAGTAAATCTACTAAAAAGCTGTGCAAAATCTCATTTTTCCCTGAAAAATGTGAATCTCAAAGTAAAACATGAGTAAAAGAAATACTTCAGGCTTCTTGATTCATTGTTGAGGTGAGGGGGCTTTAGCTATCTGTGTAGTCCACCTTTAATATAAAAATATCAAAGTATACATATGGATTTTTTTATTGAAGTCTTTGGCTTGTTTTCTCAACCTGACCAAGATATGGGAAGATTAGAAGGGAAGAAATAGAGACTTGGCTTTGTAGTGTATTCTATCTTATGTAATATTTGCCTCAAGCAAAGGAAAAGCTTCCCAAACGTGCATGTGTAGAAGTAGATGTGTAGGCTGGTTCCCAAATTCAAATCCTCAGCTATCATCAGTTCCTGCTGTTATTTAACAGTAAAAGTTGTTTGGTTTTTTTATCACCTGAAAAAAATGCATGTTGTTCAAGCTGTGGTATGCTGTGCAGGCTTATGCTATTGCAGAAACAGTGCTGCCGTTAAAAAGTATCACACATGAAAATTACTATGAGCAAATAAAGATGGATAATGATAAACTTATTCTTCACAGGTCAGAAGCAGTCACGGGGCTGCAAAACCGATGACATGTGTGATGTGAGCTTGATCTGTGAAGAAGACTTACTGACCACCATATTCCATGTGTGTGATGTTAAACATACAGGTTTGTCAGTGCCTTTTATTGTTGTTTTTCAGCTTTCAGCCAATAAATTTTCAAAACTATGATCATGTTACAGCTTGGGGCATGGCAGTTGATATGTTTAGAAAGAATAGCTGCCTTATATAGGTGGCTGCATATGTGGCACATAATATAATCATATCTCTTTTATATGATGCATCCCTTCTCTTCTCCCCTTGTTTCTCCTCCACCTCAGGTAATTTTTGCTGTACTGTGCAGAGCAAGTAGAGAAGCTAGCATTTCTGACAATCAGCTATATTGGAAATGACTGCTTATTTCTTAAAAAGTTTTCCCCATTAGAAAAGAACTCTGGGAAGCTTCAGAGCAGGAGGTTATTTTTCTAACATTGTTAGACAAAGGAGTCCAGCAGAGTAAGATAATGTCAGTCACAGGTTTTGCTCAATTTGATGAGTGGACTGAATGCAGTAACACAGCAAATAAGGCCTGTTTGTTCTTAAAATGAATTCCACAAAACTAGTAACTTAGCTTTCATGCTTCTGCATTAGGGAAAGAAGGAATTGGGGGGGGGGGGGGGGGGGGAAAAAAAAAATTTTTTTTTTGTTGTGGGGATTGATTGCTCATCTACAGCTCTAGAGGGCAATTTTGTGTCCACTACTGCAGATCAGTAGGAGGCCCTCTTGCAGCTTTCTTTCATTAGAATACTAGTCTTCATAATCTGGTACATGGTGCCACGTATCTATTTCAGGAAAAGTAGCAGTTTCCAAGATAGTTAATTATTTGAGACACACAACAAGCCGAGGACTAGAAGACAGTGGTCTTGAAGAGCTGTGCAACATGCTTGACCCAGATCAGAAAGATGTCTCTGTGGACCTTGAAACGTATCACGCCATCATGAAAGAGTGGATTGAAGACTGTAAGAGGAAGTGGTAAGAGATTCTTATCGATTCTTATCAATTTGTCTCAAATCTTTTGTCTCAAATCTTTTGTGAAAATGGGAGAGTAGAATGTTTTCTGTGATTTGTATTTCCTGTACTTTGGGACATGTTCATGACATCCAGACATGATCATGAGGTGGTGCTTAGCTGAAATCTTTAAGTATTACAAGTTGGTAAGCAAGATCAACAAGCTCCTCTTTTGTACTCTTGGATGTGACTCTTGATGCTTCTGTATTTCAGGGATGACAGTGCTACTGAGGAACCAACAGCAAGCATAGAAGACCTGGAGTTTAAAGTACATAGGAACACCTTTGAAGGTGCAGATCACTTTGTTCTGATATTATTCAGGAAAGCACTGTGTTTTTTATTGATAACCAAAACCAAATCTTTTGCAGTAAAAAAGACACCTCTTTGGATGAATGTTACGTCAGGAAGCTTGGAGGCATTTGGGGGTGATGTGTCCAAAGGAGACATGTAAGTCTGTTAAAGCAATTCTTTCACAGAATTTAGTACTCTTATCTTTGGATTACTTAAGAGAAATTCCTAGAACCACTGAAGCTGATGGTTTCAGAAAACTATTTTGGTGGAAATCCTGATGCTCTTGATAGTGCCACATTCTTCCTCACAACTTCTACTCAAAGTGAAAAACAGTAGTAATTTTCCCTACTGGTATCTTAATCCTTTTGTGTCTGTATGCCTTGTTAATTTCCTGTGGTCAGAGTTTTTTGTGAGAGGGAAAATTATGGCTTTTGTTTTTCCTCTTTAAACTCTCTCTCCCTCTTTCCTGATTATTTTTCTTTTTCCAAGTTCTTAGGTGCATGATAATAGAAGCTGTTATCTCCTGAAAAACCTGATCATTAGTTCTGTTCAGGTTGTTTCTTAATAATCATGACTCCAATGTAGATTAAGTTGATACTGAAGTACTTAACACTGGAATTTTTAAAGATCACTTTTTACACTTTCTGTAGTCACAAATCTTCAGATCTACTTTTTGACACTTCTCTCTTTTTTAGGACCTCAAAAAGGTGATCCTTGTTCAAGTTTCAGTTGAAAGTGTAGTTGCAGGGTGGTTTTGGAGAAGTGAAAGGACTCAGAACTCAAGAAGTTAGAATTATTAGCTAGAGTCTAAGAGTGGGTAAAAGTAAAGGCTGAAGTAAAGTTAAAGGTAAAAATAAAGGCTGAAGGTGCTGTCCTGCAGGCATATGGATGTGACACTCACATGGTGGCATACTTTTGTTGTAGGGAGTGAAAAACACTTATTAAAGACAAAATGTTTGCCTAGTGCTAGTGTCTGTGGAGTTTTAGAACCTAAACATGATTTTAAACATGATTTGATACTTTGGATTTTGACTGCAAATGGCTGTTCACTGCAACCATTGAAAGTCCTTTATGAGCCATCATCTTGCCCCTCTAATTACTGCCACTCAGCTTCAGGATTTAAAAAAAAGTCTAAGTTAAAGTCAGTCACTTTCCTTGACTTTGTTTTTTTTCCCCTGGTTTTGGTACTGAAACAGGGAGACATCTGATTTGATAACCTGTGTCGCAGACCTGCAGTACAACAACCTGAAGCTTCAGGAAGAGAACAACAAGCTGAAGCTTACCCTGGAAGCTGTGGATGAGACCAACAACAAGTTATTGGCAGATAATGAGAATTTACACCAACAAATAAAAAGGTGGGAGACCCTGTTCTACCATCTGTTCTATTCTGTAATGTGATGTGGGTGGATCTATATTCTGCCAAGTAGTCCAGTCTTGCTTTGTGCTTGCGGCCTCAGTAGTGCTTCATGCCAGCAACTTTCTTGGCTCAATATTGTGTTTGTGATGTTTAATCCTCTTGTCTGATTGTTCTGCTCTGTACCTCCTGGTTCTTATTACAACAGTTACTTATTTTTTAGCCTGGTTCTTGCAGGCTAACTTGCATCTAGGCAGATTTTTAGGGTAAATAAAAATTGAGGTGACTGGATGAAAGTCTTAATATTACCAAGAGAAGAATAATACCCTGTAACATTTCCAGTTCTATGCTCCATTTTGAGGGGAAACTATTCATTTTGCTTGCTGCCAAGCAGGGAGGAAATAACTGTGCAAGAGCTAACTCCCTGAGGAACTAAAGTATGTTGTCTCACTAGCAAGTATTGCTGAGCCGGGGGGACCATCAATGCCATGAGTATAGGGCTGTTTTAACAGTGAGTTCCTAATGGTCATCTTAGCAAATTAATTCAAATGTGATGTAGTTATGTCAACTGCCAAAACATTCCCAGCATCTGCTGGGGATATTGAAGCAACAGACCTGCAGCACTGCAGGTTTGGGACACGTGCCCTCAAGTCAGACTGTGTGCTTTGTGATGTTGCACAGCCCAGGGCTAGGCAGAAAAAGGGCTTTGCCACACTGACTAAATATATATATAGGTTAGAGTATCAGGCTGAGAAAATAATACAAATAATAAAATAATAAATAATAATAAAAATAATACAAAGCTTATCCTTGAAAACTGAATTGGAATGGCTTTCTTAACTGCTAACGAAGTGTTGAAGATTAATTTTTTTGCTCAAATTAATATGGTGTTTGACTACAGTAAGCTAGATTGGTAGGTGGATGCAAACAAAAGCATACTATCTTTAGTTCTATGCCTGCTCTCATCCCTTATTGCGAGTGTGGAAGAGATGTGATAAAGTGGATAATGAATCTGTGAGCCTTTATTTAACAAAGCAAAGCCCGTAACTTTTGTTAAGTATCTGTGTCAAAGAAGTCAAAGTCCCCAACAGCTTCTAAAAATACAATGTTCTTAGTATGTCAGCCCTATCTAATGACCAAGTGTAACTTGTTGAAGTTTTCTTGGATTTATTTCCCTCCCAAACAGCATCCAGCATTCTGTGCTGAAAGCCAAATCACTGGAAGAAGAACTAGAAGAAGCAAAGAACAACCTGAATCTTTTGGAAGAGAAGGGGCAGAAAATACTTTGTCAGAATAAACAGCTGGTAGGTGCTTTTACTTCTCAGGTTATGTAGCACAATTTCTCATGCCATCTTTAGCACTGCTATGACCACTCAGACCATAAAAGCTCAGTAATGTGGCTTTAACTATGTCAGTAGATACTAAGGCATTTAAAAATGTTCAGAATGTAGTTTCATAGTATTAGGAAAGCACTGTTCCATACAATAACTGAAGTTATTGTATGAAACTAACATAAAGTATGGTAAAGATTTAAAAGGATCAGCCTACCATGGAAGTTGACATTGAGAGCTGTTTTTAATGACAATCACACTGCCATCATTAAGCTCCACTTAATTTAATGTTGACAGTGTTCTGCCAGAATTTTAGGTATTGCACATTACTTTTTTTTTTTTTCTTCAAAGAAACATCAGGGCAGGAGGCTGTTCAGATGCACACACAAAGGAGCTGTTTTTCCAAAGTCATCAGTGGGCTCTTGGAATTATCAACATGAGCTGGTAGCAATAGCAAGGGCACAATGGACATCTGTCTATTCTCACCTGACAGCCAGAAGCCAGACAGCACACTTGTGCATCTCTCATACAGCACGGGAAGCCCACGTGAAGGCATCTGAATTACACACTAGATGTCTGAGTGGCAAAGCCCATGTGATTGTAAGATATGTAAAGCAGCACAGTAGAGATGTTGATGCTGCAGCAGCTTTAGCAGGTGTTGCTAGATGCCAGAGCACAGTCTGGCTGGAGAACACATTTCTCTGTTGCTGCCATGCCCAGTATTCAGTGACATCTATCTTCTTGCATGGGGGTAGCTGTATAATTCCACAGCTGTGTGCTGCTGATGGGGCACAGTATTTAGATGGGCATATACTTGAAAGTGAAAAAAGCTTTTCCATGCAGGGGAGCTATTCTGCTCCACTGTGCATGCATATATATATATATATATGTTTTTTTTTCCTGTGTTCTGGTTTGGTTTATACAGTCGTCTTCTTGTGAGGAAGAGAGAGAGTGGGAGGGAAAAATATGAGAAGTTCTGTAGTTCTACTTATAAGATGCTTAGTTATTGTCCCCTGAACTGTGGAGGCACTGAGTAGGACACTACTATTTTTCTTCCTCTGAATTGGAGGCAGTGATGGAGAAATATAATGTGACACACAAGGTTTTCAGACTTGTCTGAACTCGAACATGAGCATAACTAACCTTGTTCTCCCTGACCTTGAATCCCTTCTTCCTTTCATCTAGTGGTCTAAGTTTTGTTCTGATTTGAACTGTTGGAGTCACACTCTCAGTTTAGCTAGTGTAGGCGCTGCGTAAGTTTCAGCACTCCCTGTTCTCTCCGAGACAAAGGAATGCAAAGAAAGAACTTTGTACTGGGCCTCATGTGTTTATGCTCTGATGCTTTTGCTTAGTTTGGCTTTGGATTTTGAACTTGATGTACTAAAAATGACTGCTCTGTTTCTTTTGTTTGTTTTTTTCTATTAATCAGGAAAAAGAAAATCAATCTCTTCTCATCAAAATAGCTTCTCTTCAAGAAGAGGTAAAATAAATAATGACCTTGCAAGTACATGTTCTTGTCTAGCTAAAAGCTCATTACTAATAAACTTTTTGTGAGACTTTGAAGCCTGATATGCTAATTGGATTGTCAAGATATCTTATGTTTAACAAGACTGACCTCCTGTAATTCTCCTTATCTTGAAATTGTACTCTGCTTCAGACTTTCCACTGGCTGGGCAAGCAAGAGTATGAGGTGGGAAGCATGAGGAGATGGGATCAAAGCAGCTTCTAACTTTCTTTTTCAAATTCAAAGCTTTAGAAACAAACTTCAGCTAAGCTTAGTTTGTACAGTTATGAATACACTAACTCTATATTGAAACAACCTCCAATTAACACTTTTGATATTCACTTCTGTAACCCTCCTGTAAGATCCAAAGGAGAAGTTCTTATGGAATTGTAGTTCTAAAGAAATACAATGGCTGGGGATTCCAATCCCAGACCAGTCCTTGGCCAGTAATGGATCCGCAGGAGGTTAGTGGAGCTCTCTATAGGCTATTGTTTTTTTTTGTGCTCCTTTTCAGAGGGGAGGTATTAATTCTTACTTTATCTTTTTTATAGAATATTTACTTAAATAAGTCTTTATTAGATGATAAAAATTTAATACTTGCTTACAGACTGTACTTCTACGGTATTTAAAGTGAGATTACAGAAACAGATCATAAAAAATATTCTAAAAATATGGTTTTGGGAATCTATCACCATGCCAAAATAGAATCATAGAATTACCACAGTTGGAAAAGATGCACAGGATCACCCAGTCCAACCATCCACCGATCATCTATAGTTCTCACTAAATATATAGTGTGTATATACTATACTTAGTATACTATGTACTTATATGCTATATAGTAGTCACTGTTCACTGCATTCTTGCCATATTGAGATTAGTCTTTCTCAAATACTAGTATGTCTCAATAGCCATTGATTAACAGCATGTTTCTGTTCTTTTGCTCGTGGTGGGCCTGGAAAGCTTGCTGATGTTTTCTAGTGTTTTGTCTTTCTGTTCAAACAGTGTTTTGGAGAAACTGGAAAATAGAAACTATTCTGGTAGGGCAAGCTTAGCTCACGTAGATGAGAAATAGACTGCTTTGAATTGAATCAGAGATGCTGGTGTCGTCAAGTTAAATTCGCACTTATAATTTTGCTTTCTGACTAAAAGCTTGTCTACAGTGAATACATGCCTTAAGATAAAGTTGTTACCCTAAAAGTTTGTAATTTTTTGCCTTTAACTTATAGGACTTGCTGAAGAAAAAACAGATAAGCAAAAAATTACAGTGCAATTCCTGTTGTCCAACATGTTTGCAGCATCAGACCCTTATTTTGAAAGGTGTATAAGCATGAGAGGAAATAAGAGAATAAAGTTTGTATGTGCATAAATGCTGTTACTGCTTTAGAGTAGGCAGTATCTTGGGGGTGGAGGTGTTGTTATTCCTAGTTTCTTCAAAGAGAAGCTGTCAATCTGTTCAGCTGTGCCTAAACATTCTCTGTTTTGTTCAGAACGTTAGGAATAGCATGGACAATGATGGACTTCAAAGGAAGATTTTGGATCTCTCCAAAAATGCAACAGAGCTTCAAGTAAGCTTCAGGAGACATGAGAAGTTAGACTATGGTTTACTCAGGTCTAGCTTTGTTCTCTGAAAGGCAGACAACCCTGAACTTGTGTGTATTAAAGAAATGGAATGTGATCCTAATTTGGCCAGTTTGACAGCTTTGACAAAGGAAACTGCTGTGTAGAGGCTAAAAACTGGGCAATATAGGCAAACCACATTTTTATTTCATCCCTCAAAGTTAAACTTCCAGAAAACCCCTTCTTTACTGTTTGAGAAGATGCATTAGGAAGTTGCACTTTGGCTGATGTTACTGACACTACTGGCCCAGACAGGCAAGAAAAGCAAAGGGTTGACTAAAACCTTAGAACACTTATAATTGGGTGCAAGATTTGAACTTTGAGATATCATACCACGTAAGAATAGAATTGTGTTATAGTTCCTGCTGATGACTTCGTTCTCTGCATTCTTCAGATGCAGGTACATATCTATGAGAGCACGGTGGTGAATAAAGAGGCATGCTTAATCCAGGTTAGTTGCTTTTGTTTTATCAATGCCTTGAAAATACTGAGATGGGATGCTTTACAAAAAGGCAAGGCTGTGTGGTCTTTGCTGTAGTGCTTTGATTTCTAGTGTTCTCACATGACAGAACCTGATCCTATAAATGTCTTCAAAGTAGGCGAGACCTGCTTTAGAACCTGATAGTGAGTCAGCATAACTAAAGGTTGCTGGAATTTGCTGTTCCTTATTAAAAGAATCTTTTAAAACAAACTTCTAAACTTCAGAAAAAAGAAGTGCAAAGACTTCTGAAGGCTACTTCCTTCACTAGACAGTAAAAGAATGTACCTGCAAATGATCTTTCTCTGTCATCTAATTAATTTTAAATGGTTTAACTTTGTGTCGAAATGGAAATAGTGATCCAGAACTTAATGGAAAAGAAAAATGTTTTCTCCATATTGAGATCTGTACGCTTCAGGAAAGCCTGGATAACTACTTTTCTGATGGTTTTTGTACTTGACAATTTGTACTTAAATACAAAAACACAAGACCACATGCAGGTTTTAGCACAGTGAATTGTGCAGAATGTTTTCTGGGCTAATGAAGTTTCCCATTAGCTGAAGATGTTCTAAATCAGCCAGTGAAATACTTGACTCAGTTGGTGATAGTGATTAAATTGGCGTGGAAAACATGAAACCAGCAAATAGTTGGCTTTAGGATCAGTGGAACACAGGTTTACCTCAAAAGTATTTTTATTAAAAAGCAGAACAACAACAAAAAAAGGAAAGCTTTGTGCCCAAAGAGAAATAGTTTCATCAATTTGAATAAATAGTTTCAGCTCACTGAAAACAAGTATTTTTGAAGAGGAAGAGAAGGTAGAAGTCATTAAAGGTGTGAGAGGACACAGCTCTTTACTTCAAGTTCCTATTTTCTCCAGGAAATGTTTCAGTTGTCTCTGCAGCACATAATGCAAGTGCAGCCCAGTGCATAATGCTAAGAAAGCTGTTAATTTTAACAAGTCAATCTTGTTATCAGGGTTGATAGGTTCTCTTTCAGGCCTTCCACTAGGCATTGTTTAATTTATAAAGCCCCATGCTCTATGCCTTTAATCATGAAAGCTAATAAGAATAAGCCTCTTGGAGAATGCAACAAGTAAATTTAAGGATAAGTTGGTTTAAAAAAACAACAACAAAAAAACAACAAAAACAAACAAACAAAAAACACTTGTGCCATGCATGATATGGACTAGATTTTTAACTAGAAGTAGAATGCTGATACAGCAACCAGGTAAGTGATAAACTAAAACATAGCACCTGGAAAGCATTTTCCTATGCCCTTAATTCTAGCACTTCTGAAAAAGATCTTCTGCAGTTTGTAGCTGTGGTGTAATATTGAGTATGCTTTGTAACCAAAACAATACTACAAAATAAACAGCTACAGCTACAGGTCAATATGCTAGTTATCAGGTTGTATGCTTCAAAGCTTTTCTCCACGTTTTTTGCAGAAGGAGCAGGACATCAAGGAACTGAAATTAACCATTGTGGAGTGTACCTCGATTATAGAGGTATGGAAATAAGCTTAGTTATTGTCTATTTGGGGGGATATGTGCATATCCTGTGCTGCCTCTGCGTGCCAGACATTCTCTAACTAGGTCTGATAAATGTATTTTAGACGTTGCGGGCAGAAAAGAGTAAGCTACTGGAGGACATGCGGCACATGCAGCAAGAGTTGATCTCGTGAGTATTGAGAGCAAGTCCCAGGAAAACTAGTTCATGAAAAATCAAAAAGGACTGATTCTTATTTTTATTTTCTCCTTTTTCTTTTAGAAATGGTTTGAGCTTCCCGTTGATGAGCAAAGTCAATGGCAGTATTCCTGAAGAAGTGAATTCACTGGACTGTGAACTGGAGCTTGCTCAGTCTTCTGAGGTGTGAATCAGATCCTATTGAATCTTATCCCAGTTGTCTTGTAAATTAAAAACAAATTAAAATTTGTAAATTAAAAACAAAGCTCATTCTCTGCAGATTGTTAAATAATCCTGGAGTTAGGATTCATTAGTCCTAGCACATAAGCATAGAATGTGAAGGTTAGAGTGTTGTTTTAAGTATGTCAGAGAAAGCCCAGATAAAAACAGAGCAAACGCTTGCAGATGTGTATCTGAAAGAGCTATGATCACTTGTTTAGCTGGCAGAAGAGGCTGATAGGAGATTAGCCTGTTAAATGTTTGACTTATGAAAAAAGTAAATACTGCCTACACTGGACACAAACAGTGACTTTTGCATTGTGGGACGACACATGTTTCTTGAAATTTAGTGTAGATTAAAAGAAGACTAAGCACCAAAGTAAACAGCTGGGAAGATTGTGGTCTTCATTTAATTTATTCTTTAGAAACTGATAAGCATCTATTTGCAGGTAGCATTTCTTTCCCTCTCAATGGGAATGATGTTCCTCACATCTGGAAGTCCTGTCCAGCTGTCTTTTCTGAAGTCTTTTGGTAGTAACTCAGAAGAGAGTGTGAGAGGCATTCTTCTGATGAGCCAGGCACAAGCTGGTGAATCTTAGTGGTGCAGCTGTGTCTGTTGGGTTGGAGGTGTGGTGTTGCCTGTGTCCTCTGCAGTTAATTTCTTTGAACAGCGCTTTGGTCATGCACACTGGAAGTTCAATCTCTGATTCTTGTAGCTTTTCAGTACTCTAGTGGAAAACTGCTGCACCAGCAGTCCTACTCTTACGTTGTGGATTTGGTTTCAGCTATTCTGTGCCCAATTCCCTAAAAGCATTCCATGGATTCCTCTCTCTCCTTGCAGTGTTGTCTTCTGTTCAGATGCAGGTTATTCAGCAGAGCTGATAAAAATCACTGCAATAAGACAGTTGTTATTTCTTAATTATTTCCCTGTAAGCCTTCACTATAACTTTGCTACTTGTTTTTGTGTTTGCTGTGTTTTCCAAGAGGTTGATAGCATCTGAGGGAGAAGATTCTGTGAAGGACTGAAAATGCAGGCTAGGGAGTGAGAGGTATATTTGGCTGGACGCCTCTGATTCAAAAGTAATGTACTGTTACCTATTGCAGCTCTGCACAGCTGCAGCAGGTTGTTGTGTTTGTCTCTCAAATACTGAATGAGATACAACTCCACCTAATGATGACATGTGAAGGAAGTAGGAGTTCTTGCTTTTACTTCACTTGGTAAAACCCACTCTGAATAAGGGGAAAACAGGTATTGACTTCTTGCCTACTTCTGACTTGAAACTTACATCGGATCATTCAGGAACTTGGCTTGCTTACCTTTTTTCTTTCATTAAATCTCTAGGACATAATGTGTTTGAAAAGCTTTTGCAGGCTTCAAGTTTCAGTAACTCTGACCTTCTGGTAAATACAATGCTAGGATACTTCAGAGAAATCTAAATGTCACTGATGCTTGTTTGTAATAAGGATGTCAAAATAAGCTAGCTGGCTCTTCTGTGTCTTCAAAGATTACCAAGACAGAATGGATGTCCCTGGATGAAACACTGGACCGTGAAGTACTGTTCTTACTTCAGGGACCTGAATATGCAGGAGAAAAGTTTAAGGCTGTCATGCAAAACCTGGTCAGTGGTGTAGCTTATGTGGGTAAGGTTGTGGTCTGTTGTCAGTCTTTTAATTACAACCCCTTCAAACATTATTAATCAGCTCATATTCACTCTTTTTACAAAAAGTAAATGCGACTTACTTGGATGGTAGAGTTGGGGCACTTCTAAGGATACTGTTTGGCATCTACTATTCCACTATTAACTAGGTAATGATGAGTAGCATAGACTACCAGTTGGATTTCTTTATTTTCAGCAAGAAGAAGCTTCTGCAGCAGAGGAGCTTGTCAAGACTTCTTTAGAATGGGTAGAAGAACCTGATGTGAATGTGCAGCAGGCCTGGGAGAGAAAACTTGTGGTAAGTAACATTTTTCTAATGCTTTTTTCTGTCAGACTTGCCTAAAGTTTTCTGTATGGTCCCTATATTTTACTGTTGCATCCTGTATATGTTAGTAGGAATCATGGCAATCCATTTATGGTTCAGATGTGGCTGTTTAGGGAAAAGTATATTTTGTTCTAACTCTTAAGGAGTGGGGGGTGGGGGGAGAGGGAAGGAACAACTTTTTACTCAACTGCTGGGTTTTTCCTGACTTGTCTTGTACGACATATCTCTTTGGTAATGCTATGCTTAAAGGAAAGGGTAGATGAAGCAAGTGGGTTTGAAGTCAGATGACAACAGAATGTAGCGTGAGCTATGAAACTTTTCTGTCCATTGTTTGAAACTTGTATGTTTCTAAAACACCGGTTTTCTCTTTTGGCTCTATTTGACTACAAGGCAGATGGTTCCTCCACCAGGAAGAGGCGGAAGGCAGGCTTTTTAACCAGATTCTCTTTTAAAAAGCAAAATGTTCAGCTATTACTGGATGTGCATCAGGAAAGGTTTCTACAGAAATATAAAACTTAATCATAAAATCATAGAATCATGGAATAGCTTGGGTTGGAAGGAACCTTAAAGCACAATCAGTTCCTGCCATGGACAGGGCTGCCACCCATTGGCTCCAGTTGCCCAGGGCTCCAGCCAGCCTGGCCTTGAATGTCTCCAGGGATGGGGCATAATGTATACTCACTATTACTCTCATTTTCTCTTAAGACTTGAGAGTACAGAATCAAAGTAACAGTGGCAAGAACAACTTCTGCCTTTGTTAGCAACAGCCTGCAGGTACTGCTCAACCCTCTTGATCTTGTTCTCTCCCTGACTTCTTCCCCAGTTTCCCACATCACAGTTTCTCAGATGGCCATCTTTCTGGATGTAGGGATTTATTATTTTTTTCATCTAATCTGTTAAGAACTCTGTTACACACTAATCCATTGTACTGCATGTTAATGCTATATATAATCTTTTTATTTCTTAAGTAGATGGAAAACCTCTATTCAGCCTACTTGGATAATAACAGGTGACACCACAAAACTTACTGATTTAAGCTGCTGGCTTTTAAGCAGAAAGATGCTCCTTTTTCTTTCCTCTAGTGTTGCAAAATACTATAGCTGCTGCCCTCCATCCTTCCTGGGCAGCGAGGAAACAATTATTAGAGTCACCCAGCCTTCCTGCACTGCTATAGGTTTTTGGTCTTGAAAAACTTCCTCCTTCAGTATTTCTCAGTTGAAAGATGCATGTTGATTTACCTTACATGACATGGTTGTATTCCCATTAAACATGTACAGCTGAGAACGTCTGTTATGAGTGTCGACCTAACCTGGCTCACAGAGGGTTATACAATTAGTATATTATACTGTCTTCAACTAGAATGCAGTAGATGTGTGGGAAATATGGTACAGGGAGCTGAACAATAGAAGATGCAAGAAAAAAAGTACTCTTTTCAGTCTTACAGGAAGCTTTTGTAGAAAAATTGGTGAGATCTTTGGAAACTGGGACTATCCACTGTCACTTGAAGCTTAAACACTTTTTCTTTTACCCCCCATCTGTAAAATACATTATGTGCATGCTTTGCTGGGATATTTTAAATTGTTATGAACAAGTGGATTTCAAATATATCTGTGTGTGTATGGGTATTTAAGTATGTATACGTGGTGACAGTAAAAACATTTGTTGCCTCTTTCCTGCTGGAAGATAGGGCATATGTACAGCATAACAGTCTTGATATAAGTCTCTGCCACTTCTGTTTCAAGTTATGGTATTTCTAACAGCAAGTGCTGCCTGCTTTGGCTGAGGAACTTATCTTCAGGATGTGGTCATTTGCTCGTGGCCATGTCCCATGTCACTCCAGTAAACCTATCTAATGAAAATGCTCAGGCTTTTTCAGTTTTGTAGCATGGTACATTATGTGCTGCTTTTCTTTTGTTTGAAGCTTGTGAACAATATTAAACTCTAATGTGGCTCACATCTGTGGGATCAGGTTCTTGCTTTTTTTTCCCCTTTGAATCAATGTAACCAACCATGGCTCCCATGTTAAGCATTCTTTAAAGTCAGAGGCCTCCATTTTTGCAGTAACAGATGGAAAAGGACTATATTCTTCTTTCTCAGTGCTTTATCTTGCATCATGTAATTCAGGGTTCTAGTTTACCTCCTGTCTCTGCTCTTCCTCTAAACATGTGGCAACTCAATCTCAAAATTCCACAGGTTCTCAAGCAGGAGCTGGAAGAGAAAAGACACCTTTGGATCCAAAAACTCAATCTCTTGGAAAAACACAAAGAATCTCTAGATAAGGATTTTATTCGAATGGCAGGCAACCTGAGGCGAACCAAAACAGAGCAACTTCACCTAAGGAAAGAGCTCTCTGCCAGGTACTCCTTAAAAGTAGATGTATTTCTTTTCAGAAAGCTTTAATACACTTAATTCTGAAGGCATCTTTATTTTCCCCATGAGTTTTTGGAGAGTGGATCTGGCTTTAGTGTAACATTACAGCATGTGGGAGTTCAGGTTTGTGTATATAGTAACTTAGGATTTGAATTCTTCTTTGAAGATATGAGGGAAGACCACAAGCTGAGCAGTTTGAAGGGGATAAGTGGGGGAGAGCACTGCCTACCTAGCAGGTGCAACCATTAAATAAACGGCGGATTGCATGTGAATCAAGACCTGTGAAATACATCTCTCTGACTGTTGGTGTAACTGAAGCTGTACTCTTGAGAAAACAAGACAGTGTGGTATCTCAGTAAATATGAACATATAGCTTTAAATCTGAGGTTTTTTAGCCTGTAGTTCCTGCTGGGAGATTCAATATAACAAATGTGGCAGCAAGAGGTAGCAAACCTGAAACCTTTCTTTCTTCCCTGTCACCTCTTCTCAGACATTTAGGAAATCAGCTAGCCAAGTTGGGATTTTTTTTCTAATTTTAATTCCAGAAAAATTGATCTGAGTTCTTTGTCCTAAACTTATTTATAGTGTCAGTCTTCCAGCATCCTATGCTAAACATAAATTTTACATGCTTGCCATTCCCTAGGTTTGGGATGTGAGCAGCTTACTAGCAGGGCTTTGCATCTCTGTAAGCTGATGCAGAGCAGTCACACTGCTCTCTCAATTCACTCAGATGCAACTTGCATTGTTAATGTAGACTTCCCACCTGCTCTTCCTTCAGTCAAGAAGGAGGAACTGACAAAAATATCAATTTCTTAAAAAATACTGCTTTCATAGAGCTGCCTCTCTGCATCACCATTCTTTGTGGCAGTTGCAACAAGAAAAAGAAATAATTGTGTAAATGAGACAAAAAAATAAGCAAGTGTTTGTGCAGAGTAGAAGTAGAGACTTCTTGAAAGTGGTCAACTTTAGCACCTGTTCTGTGGTATGGTGTCTGCTCACTGTCAAGTGAAATACATTCTGGAGTACTGGGAGATCAACCAGAGGAAGCTGTTACCTGCAGGCACAGCTCCAGGGTTTTTTTGTTAGAATGATTGACTCAATATTGATTATTTTATGAACTTAGCTCAAGCTTTCACAATTTGCTCAAATAAGATTTTTAACTTTTGAGATGTCTCTGAATAATCTACAACTTCTACTATGATGCCCAGTTGGCAGAAGTTGGCACAGCCCTTTTACTGCTTATTTAGAGAATGAAGATTTTTCCCTGGTTTCTTCCTACTTCTAGAGCTACTATGGCGGGGTGGGAACTCCTGTCTGCTTAATAGATTTGAATTGTTCTTCCTCTCCAGAAAGCTTCTGGTGCTCAGTAGTGGAGAGCTGTGAGATGTAATGGCTGAATATGATTCTTAATGCATGTCTCAGTATCTAGCATGTGTCATCTCCCAGGCATGCCTGCTCTGAAATGTCAGTAACGGATTGTGGTTTGTGCTCTCGCACCCTGCAGGCAACGTGAGATAGAAACTGTCAAACAGTTGCAAGAAGAAGCTGCTGGCCGGGCAGAAGCTCTTGGTTTAGAGCTGCAAAAAACTACAAAGCAGCTTGAGGATGTCAGCAAACAGGTAAGGGACAGATTAGTTTCCTCTTAGCCAAAAAGATGCAGGTAGATGCAAAACACTGCGTACAGTGCATTGCTGCTCTTGGGAAAGGAAGTCCTGTGTTCAGAATGGAGTGCCTTATTGCGAAAGTGGAACCAGCAAAGGAAGTAAAATGTGAGGGGGTGGTGACAACAGTTTCTTGATGAAAGAGGCAGCGTTGCATATTTGTGGTGGCTTTAAAAAAAAAAAAAGCCAAAAATAGCTTCCATACACAGTCCACCCCAACTGTAAAAATGCAGAAGTTCAGAGGGAGCTTTATCACTTCCTGAGAGAAAACAGATGCAGTTCGGTTTCATCTACATGAACTGTAGAGGCTCCTTGTATTAGGCAGGCTGTCTTTCTTATTTTCCCTTTTTTTTTTTTCTTAAATATTGTTTTGTGCTTAGAGAGAGGACCAAGCTGAAGCCTTTCACTCTGCCTGCAAGGAAGCTGCATCCCTGAAATGCAAGTTAAAGGAAGCCATTTCTGAGCAGCAAAAGCTCAAGGATGTGAATGCAGCTCTAACAAGCACTTGCCAGTTGCTTCAGGAAAAGGTGGAAGAGCAGAAAAGTGAGTAACTATTGGCAATGTGACAGCATTCACCTTTACATAGGCAAATATGTTACGGATAAGTTATGGCAACAGGGAATAATACTGACCTGCAGGTTACCTGTGGTAAAATGCTCTGTGGAAGTGAGTTGTGTGGGATTCCCATGAGTGGTGGCTTGGCTGGAGCTGTGAACTCATAATACTACCTATGAGGATGGCTTAATAATTCTGTGGGAGCCTCACCTTTACTGAAGGCACTGTTAATATACCTGCATAACCGTAACAGTCATCCCTCTGTCTTAAGCTTCCCATGTCAAGGAGTCTTGGGTTTTATGTTCTGTGTTGTTCTGTGTTCTACTTGATGTTTAGACATGCTTTGTGTACGTAAATAACTGTGTGGTATCTTTGTTAGAAAGCAATCATGTCGCTACATTGTACATGTGCAACTTCTGCTATGGAACCGTGAAAACTTATTTCTACATCTTGCTTGCTAATGTCCCCACTTTACAAAGTTGGTTGAATAAGTACACTGGAATTAATCCAACAACGTGGCTTTTCCTATCCAAATACACAAATAGCTTTTGTTGCCAGGTAAAGCCAATTTAAGCCCACTAAATATCTGGCCTCAGGCATGCATTTCAAAGTGCAGTGTACACTGCGATTTGTGTTAGGCAATAAGCTGAAAGCACATGAGTGTGAAATTAGTTTTTCTTGTAGGAAAATTATGCTGTGCTCTATGCCTTGTCCCTAAGGTACAGCTCTTCCACACCCCCAGCTGTACCCGCTGACTTATGGACAATGCCAAAACATCAGTCACATGTGCATGCTTTCATGTTTGCTGCTTTCTTCAAGCTGTACAGTGTTTTATAACCAAAGGGCATAACAGTGGAAATAGAACTGAAAGATGACACTAAATAGATGAAGTGTTTCTGCAAGTCAGGCTAGCATGAATTAAGAGTGAGAACTCCAGACACTATAAAAGAGGCTGATGCCACTGATCTAAAATAAATAAACAAGACCTTAAGTTTCCTGCCTTGAAAGTGGCCAAGAGTTAGGCTATAAATGACTCCAGGTAGTTTGTAGGGGTCTTTCTAAAGATGAATAGAAATAAATTGGTAGCTCTGTAGGAAAGTTGGAATTTGTTATAAAGAACAGGACAGACAGGGTTGGGGTCAGAACAAGGACAGTGTACTTTATATTGGCTCCTGCAAAACGCCTGGTGGGGTAGTGCCCCTTCTGACAAAAGGTCCGGATTGTTTTTTTTTCCTCCTCATCTCTCAGTTCATTTCCCCACTTCCTCATCCTGCACAGTGAGATAAGAGATCAGAAAACCTGATAGATGAGGAAGCTTGCTACTAAACCCATGTCAGCCTGGCACAGTTCCTCCTGTGTTTCACATGTGGAATGATGACTTGAAACTAAAGTCATCATTTAGTGAAAAAGCTGCATGACCTGCCTTCAGTTTTTACTTGGGCACTGAGATGACAATGCTTATAAAATCTTTCTTCCTTCTCCTTACTTGCACAGTATGAGATTTAGTTTTTATATCTCAAGAGTCTTGTATCAAAGTAAAAAAGCACCAGGGGCAGGCCTCAGTGTAACCAAACTTGAACAAAGAATGTTTCTAAGTATGAAGTGAAGCCTATCCCTGGAAGTGTTCAAAACTGGTTTGGATAGGGCCGTGAGCAACCTTATCTCATGGATGGCAATCCCACCAGTGATGGGAGTGCAGAACTCTATGGGCTTTAAGGTCCCTGCCAGCCCAAGCCATTCTGTGGTTCTGTGTAAACTTTTTGTACAAAGCCTTCTCTTCCAAAAGTCTGTAATAATCATTCATTTTCGTAGGGAACTGTAACACTGACAGTGTGGGGAAGAATCCCCCCTTCATAGAAGAACAAAGGAGACATAATCACAAGTTAAAAGGTTCCCAATTTTGTCTGCCCGATGGAACTTTCAAAACAAAGTATGCTTTTAAAACTATTTCCTGTGAAAACTATTGTAAGTATAACACCAAAGTAAAATGCTATAAGTTTGTGATAGGCAGCATGGAGTTTACAGGCACTTTAATGCTGGACTGCTCCTTATCAAATTGTAAGGAGCACTTTAAAACTGATAAATGTCTCTTCATAGCCACTGTTATTGCGCTGAGAGGGGAGCTGCTTAAAGTGCGACTCTGTGAAAGGCTATATCAGGTATGAAGCTTGTCTGATTGGGGAAAAAATGGTATGCTTGCACAAGAGGTGCTTTGGTGAAAGGGCATCTATAGCTAAGCTGCCAAATCACTTGCGGTTTCAATTTTTTTCTTTGGCTGTGTAGTCTAAGTGACATCTATGTGCCAAGCTGCATTCTTCTCTCCCAGTAAAGATGAACTAGAACTCACTGGTGTGCTGTTGGTCTCAGTGTGAACAGTTCTACATGATAATATCAAATGTAGATTCAGGGAGCTTTCCCTCATGCATGATGTGACTTTTTTTTTCCCAACTGTCCCCTTCCCCAGTCAGCCCCTTCTTCTGTAGAGAGTTTCCTTACAAAATGTTTCCAGTATAAAGGGATTAGGATAAAAAATAAAATGATTTTTTTTTTACCTCGTGCTCCTCTGTAGAGATAAGTTGGAAATTATATAACTCTAGAATAATTTGCTTTGAATAAAAATACTTTCTTCATCTTTAGGAGGAGGTGGAGGGGGAGACGTAGTGGGAAGACTTTCCCAACTGGCTCTAGTAAAAAACATTATAGCTTAGGGTTTGAGCAGTCTGAATTTAACAGAGAATAGGAAGGTATTTATAAAGACAAACAAAAGATCCTAAAATGTATTTTAGACTGTAACGAGAGCATCAGAGGAGCAGAATCAAAACTGTGGACCAGCTGCATGTGAAATAAAACTTCTATTTGTGCATAGAAGTCTGCAGAATTAAAGACTGAAGGCAGCAAGGGGAAACAATTGTGTATTTTTCCAAATATTTGAAAATAATTAAATTAGATAAAATTCCTTTTTCCTTCTACTGTTTCTCCACTGCAACAGCTCTGTGTAGATGAAGAATCTGTTTACAGTCTGCTGCCTACATCACTGGAACCAGTGAAAGGGAAGGTAAGTGATTCTGACTATTGCCAAGGCTGCTAAAACACGATGCTTGTTTTAGTAGTAATTTAGTAGTGGCTATTTTCCTTCATGACTTGGGGGGAAAGAGTCTTGCCTCATGAGAAACTTTGCCAAGTCAATTAAGTTACTTGATTATATATTTTATATACATATTTGTGTTTGTATGTTTATGTATATGTGCATGCATACAATAGTATATTCAAATACATGTTTCAAAGTTTACTATTGCTTCTGAACAGTGCTGTGACAAAGTACAGGCACTTGGTAAGGTGCCTTTTGAGAAGGATCAGAGGCTGAAGATGGAGCTGCATTTCTCAATTTGTCCTCTATTATTAATCATTTTATACGATGTTTAATAAAATGCAGCTGTATTAATATTTCAGAAGTTTCTTTCAGCCATCTGGAGATAATCCTTCTGCAGCACTACATGGTAAATAAATGGTGTGTGCTTGTAGGGTATGTGGGCAGTGCCTTCTCTCTCTGCAACAGGGCTTAAGCTGGAGCTGTCCAGCTACCCCTGCTGAAGGAAATTCGTTCTGCTTAATAGGAGCCAGGCATTGGATAAGTGCTCCCTGTCTTGGTCTGCCTCGTTGGTCTGACTCTCCCCTTATCTGCTTGCAGTAAAGCCAAAGAATGGGGCAGCTTTAGTTTGGTTTCTTTCCTCTCCTGTCCTTCACACCCTGTGTTTATATCTTCCATCCTCTTTTCATGTTATCTACTCCCAAACATATCTGAAACCAATATTACCTGTTACAATTGTGAAGCTGGAACTTGAATTATTCTACCTCTTCTACCAGTTCTGCCCATCAAGGATCTAAGTTTTTCTAGAAAAAGAAGTGTGGGCAGAGGGAAATGGTATAACTTAGTATTATATAATGCAAAAACAATTCTGCATGTGTGTGGTGCTGATGGCACCAGTACATTTATCGTGGTTGAACTTAAGTACTTTCTTTTAGGGCAGCAGAGCTGCTAATAGAAAAACACTGTGGAGTGAGACACCTACTGTGTGCACTGAGTTTCCCAGGACCTTGCCCTCAGATATTTCATACTGGAGTCTTACTCCTCTGCTAGGTAAGACCTAGTTGTTTGCCATTTTCTGCCTCTTCCTGAAGCATGGGAGGAGTTAATAAGTTGTGTAGAGCAGTCTTGCTGCAGCCAAATGTGCTTGCTAGATTGTGGAAAACCTGCCGTTGGCTTTAGCCTATTTTGCATGCGATCTGAGGCTGAACCATGTTTTTAATGCTTTCAAATAAAGGTCTGAAAAGGTGGCTGTCTGTTAGTCTACCAAGGGTCCCCAAAAGCATAGGGAGCTATTCAGTAAGTCACACATGCAAGTATACTCCTGGCAAGACACTTGAATTGATGGGACTTATGTTCTTCCCATTCATCCTGTTGAACACACTTAAGGCAGTGAGTGGCATCCTGCTACTGAGATGGGAACAATCCTGATTTAAAAACTCAAATGGGTAGCATAGTTTTTAAGAATCAGATAGTAGTATTTCTGACTTCTTTGTTTATATGTGGTTTGTACTTTCCTGCAACTCTCAAGCCTTGCTCTTCTGCTCAGCAGAGTGCATTTGGTACAATATTTCCTCCATGAGTAAGCTGGTAGAACACAGTGACTGTTCTAGTACAAGCTGTGAAATACTCAAATGTAATATAGCCCCATACTGGGGGGGAATGGAGGATAAACTTGTTTGATTGTATGTGCTTTCTAAAATGCACTAACAGTGTAGCTGCAACTTACTGTATTGTCATTGTGCCACAAAGAAGGCAGGTATTTGTGTCTTGCACCGGTCAAATATTGTTTCAGTCCTCAAAGATCTATTTTCCATTGCCCTTTACCACAAAACAACACTTCACTAGACCAGTGCTTTGCCATATAGAAGTTTCTATGATCTGACTGATGAAAAATCCCTATCCCTGGGTGTTACAGGGAAGTAATGCCCTGTGCATACCTCCATGTACAAAAATAGGCAAAGCCCAGATAACCCAACCTTTCATACTAGATGAAAACTTTCTTAATCTTTATTAGATTGGTCTGTTTCTTTATTATCTCAGACTTAAGAAATGAAAATTGATGTAAATGACTGTGATAACTTTGCCTGTGGCTGTGACTCTTCATGCTGCTTTCACTTTCTACAGATGCTCTAAACCTGGAAACCTCCTGCCCAATTAACTTTCCTGTGCACAGCTGGAATCCCCCTTGCAGATGGAGATCTGTCACCAGCCTCTTTGAAAGCTGTGGTCTGTGGCATGCATCCATTTCAGATGTGACATCAGTAGGGTGCAAGTAAGATGGCAGGATGACCTCTGGGGTGAAGGGTGGAAGACTGCTTAGGATAGAGCAGGTCCTGGAGGGAGCTGTATCCTCAGCACACACTAGGTTCAAAAGATGAGCATCTCAATACTGAACACTCAATGGCCAGCTAATGGTGTTTTAGGGGAACACTTTGCTCCTCTTTTCAAGAGTATTATTAAAACTTTACTGAACCACTGGTACGGCCATCAGGCAGATATGGTGGCAGTGAACAGCATTTCATGCTGAGGCAGAAGGTAGGTGTTCTTGTGTCTGTTTCAGTATTTAACTCATGATGACACTTGCATTTTGGAGCCAAATTCTTATCCATTTTGAGGAGAATTTTTTTGGCAGAATTTAGTGCAGGAATTCTAAGATCTTGCCTATCAAACTGCCTCCTTAGATCTCTTAAACAGATTGAACTATTTAAGACTCTGTAAGCAAGCTAACTAATGTCAGTGAATATTTAAAAAGCAAGCTAAGGATGTTCCTGGAGATGTAGAAGCAGGCAGTCTGCAGCAGGAAATTCAGCAGCTTTTGAAGCTTTTGCCATAGGTTTTCTCTAGAGCAGTGCAGTGTGGAGGAGGTTGGGAAGGACAGGTGGTGGTTCTTGCTGTTTGGGGGAGGAGGGATTGATGTTTGTCATGAATTTCTCTTGGAGACCAGCTGTCTGACTGTACAGATAGCAGTGACTTTGGTTGTTATGTGCTTAAGGCAATGTATCTCACTGTTGTTCAGGCAATATGCAAATAAAATGTGTATTGCCAGGTGGAAAATATACTCTGCTGGTGGCTATACTGATTCAGACCTTCCTGTTTCCATTACAATGATGGACTCTTCACTTACTGAGGTGAGTACTGTCTCTGATACCCCAAATGTAGTTCTGAATGGGTTCATGCACTTGTGCCTTACAAACAGGCAGATGGAGATTTATCAGCACTGCAACGGAGCTGGTACCAGCCAGCAGGGTGCAGAGACATCTTGTTTTGTCTAGGATATTTCCTTCTGCTTGGGCTCTGTCCTGGAGTACTGTTACTGACCTAAAAGTATTGATGTTCATGTGCCACTGGGTCATGCTTTTAGCTGGGAGATGACTTTTAAATGGTTTATAGGCTTCAGCCAGTGCTATTTGAACAGTAGTACTCTGTTTTGCAAGGGAAGTTTCAGTGACCTCACCACACTTATACACGTCTAAGTGATGACAGGATGCTTTAGTTGTGAATGTTGCCTTTCTCTGTGCTTTTTCCCACAGCTGTAACAGCTGAAAAATTATGTCTCTGCTGTATCTAAGACCTTCCTTCAATCATGTGCTCAGATATACTTTCACTGCTGTATGAATCCTGCATCTATCAGACTGCTTCCTCCTGCTGTTTGAACTGCCAGCCGGTTTTCTCATGGTCATAGCCACATGATCCATGGCTCAGCACTGTGCTCAGTGCTGCAGCACTCACTGCTGAAATCCAGACCTCAGCCCTGGCTGAGGTATGGCTTTCTAATTAGCTTTACAATCTATAGCATGGGCAGTGGTGAAAATTATCTGTGGTTTCTGTGAATCTGGAAACATGCTGTGCAGCACTAGTGAGCGTGCAGCCTCAGAGCTGCCCTGGTGTCACTGCAATGCAAAGTGAGGCAGAAAGTGCAGTGAAGGTAGAAAGTAGGAGATGAACGCTGCCTGTGGTCTCAACACAATGCTCAGCTGGGAAAGAGAAAGTGAGGAATTCCCTCCCTCATGCTGCTGCTTCTTATGTTGTCTGAGAGGGATAATCTCAGTGATTTTAATCTTCCTGGGAAGTGGCAGCTTTGCAAAGTTGTTCAAAATGTCTGTCCTTCATTGTTCTGGAGCTTTCTGTAATTCCGACTGGACTTGTAAGTGGCATTTTCCTTTTCCTAAAGGAAAATAACAGGAGGAAAAATGTAAGTATTAAAGCTTGCCCTAAGGAAGAGGTAAAGGGGCTGTGTCCAGTACCTGTTCTGAAACCTGGGATATGCAGAGACATTTGAATACCCCAGATTAATAGGAAAGGTATCTCTAGGCTTTTCTGTTTTGCACTGTGGTTGCAGATGTGCTTGACCAGGCTGAGACCTTCTGCATGTAAGTAACTCCAGGGCATTGTCAGTGGGGATACTAAATAAAGGAGTACTTGTGAAGCCAGATCAGAATTGGGCTTTTTATACTTGTTTTGATGGTAAGAAAGTAAAATGTATAAAGTATTCTAGTTGTGGTTGTTTTAAGTGTAGCCTGTGCAATCCCAATACAGGCAGCTAGTAAGAGGTCTTCAAAAATGGAGTTGAGGATTTACCTTAATTGCAAAACAGAAAACCACTGGCAGTGAGGTTACTTAGAGAGGTCATGCAGGATGCTGTGCTGTACTGGTCAGCTCCAGGTGCTATCAACTTTGTGTTGGCAGTGCATGCTTGTGCTTCAGGAATCTTTCAGGATTCCCTTGTTTCATTCCAGTGCACCATTCATCTCTTTTCTTCTCCACAACTACTCCTGTAGTCCTACTGGCCTGAACAAGACTAACACAATGCTGAACTTCCTTAGGCTTAATAGAGAATTCAAATAGGAATAAAAATAACCTGCATTTGCATTAGAGGAAACATCAGCTGGCTGAGGCACTGACTCTGTGAGGGCAGTCAGGCTCTGGTGGAGGGGAAAGAAGGATATTTCCCATTCAGTGTCTCTCTTTGCATATTGAAAGGATCAAGATGATCTTGTTCTCAGCTGTGATGCAGTAAGACTTGGGACCGGAACCACACTGCAGCAGCTAAAGGCACATGAGCAAAACTAGTTTGGTTTTTTTTCTGTTCAGTCAACTTGTTAAAAGTGATGCTCTTATCTACCTAAATGAGTTGAGTATCTATAGCTGAGTGGAGTTCTGTGCACTTCTTATGACCTTGAAAAATGGGTGCACCCTTAAGCATAGCATTGGGATAGCAAAGTGGTATAGTAATACATGCTTGGGTCATATGAAAATGTGTTAGAAGTTGAGCATGTTGTCAGGAACAAAACTATCTCACTAAATTTCTGCTGAAAGTTATCACTCCTAACTGTAGTATCACAGTGAGCTGTATGTTATGAGTACAGGTGGCTATAGACTTTGTGGTCATGAACCATCTGGTTTTCTGCTGCTGAAGTAATTCAAGTCCAGCTGGAGTAATTATTAAGATTTTGAGATTATATGATCAGAGGGCTGGAGCATATCTGTTATGAAGAAAGGCTGAGGGAGCTGGGCTTGTTCAGCTTGGGGAAGAGAATGCTCCAGGGAGGATCTTATTGTGGCCTTCTGGTATTTAAAGGAAGCTTATGAACAGGAAACTGACTTTATACATGGTTTGGTAGTGATAGGACAAGGGAGAATTGCTTTAAACTAAAAGAAGGGAAATTTAGGTTAGATGTCAGGAGGAAATTCTTTACTCAGATGGCATCGAGGCAGTGGCACAGCTGCCCAAAGAAGGTGCAGGTGCACCTCCATCCCTGGAGGTTCTCAAAGTCAGGTTGGATGTTGCCCTGGGCAGCTGAGCTGGTGAGGGGGCAGTCCTGCCTATGGCAGGGGTTGGGGTTGGGTGGGCTTTAAGGTCTCTTCCACACAAGACATTTAATGGCATAAAAATTTTTTCTACTTGCAAGGCAACCTAATACTAACTCTTCTCTCTTCCTGTTAAGATGGACTGTGCAGAGCCGTCAGTACCACTTGGTCTGATCCCATCCAGGTCAGGTTTTGTGTGAGGCTTTTAAAAGTATTAAGATTGTATAATATGGATGAGCATTTAAAAAGTAACTTTGTTTTGACAGTGATGGTTTAACTTCTCCCCAAGAAGTTCTTACATCCTCTTCAGAAAGCACTGCGCCAGTAACAGGTAGGCCCTTAAACCAGAGTGCAGGTGTGTAAACTTCTTATGCTGAAACTCTCAAAATAGATATGGTGGAGTCTCTGCGTTTACTGACTGATAAGTGCACTGTCTTCTGTGGCTGATACCCTAGGCTGTTTAGTGATGGAGGAAAAGCTGCCCAGGAACTCATGTGCAAAGGAGGAAGTTGTGCCAACTTCTGTGACAATGGAGAGAAACAACAATCAGGATGCGTCTGGTTCTGTGTCAGGTACGGTAACTGCTGCAGCCACACTGGTGTTTGTGCAGTAAGGAAACAGTTTGCTTCCAGAATGCCTTTAAAGTGAGGAAGCTGAGTAAGAAACGTGACTTCAACTTCTGAATTTCTGCTGTTGTAAGTGCTTGAACCTGCAAGTGCTCTCAAAGTGAAGTAGGAGTAAGGCTGTGCCCAGGAGGGTGCCTTATGGTGTTGTATGTGAGCATGAAATAACTTGGTGAAATCAGCTGGTGTAACACTGTGTGGGTGCTAAACCCCAGGGCATTTGAGGAGGGAAAACAATCTTTTCATTGTTTCATGAGGTTTGGTAACTGTTCTAAATGGCATTTTCGTTTTGAAGTTGATGCTTAGAGTGTAAGAAGATGGGGTGGGCCAGGAGGAGAGATGAAATGCAGACCTTTGTGTACAGTCCAATCTTTCCCTATGGTAACGCACATCCATAATTATCACTTTTACCAGATCCAATGGAGCTTCTTTCACTTAAAAACTAAAAGCAAAACAAAACTAGAGCGTGTGTGTGTGGCTGATCTGAATAAGCACCACAGAACTCGTGGTTGTTTGTAACTATCTTTAACCTTTACCCAAATATAGGGCTCTTTTCTTGTCGTCTTGTTTCTTGTTTTGCTTCTTGGGTGCTATCTTCCTGAAATCTAATTCAGTCTCCTTTCTTAATATATTTTCTTTCTACTAATTTGCCTTTGCAGTTAATTTTCATAGTTGATGAAAGTACCTTTAGCAAGGAGGAAACAGACATGCAAAGCAGATCAGGAAGAGTCCGAATAGCTTTAAAGTCTGAGATCCTGCTGCCAGCTTTACATCTCCCAGCAGAAAGCATTTCTAGCATTAGGATGGGGGTATTGCTGAATCTGCATTTGTGATCTTTAATACTACTATGCAGTGTCTTCTAAAGGTGCTTGGGAGCCAGGTTGGATACTTAAGGCTGTGGAAAAAAATAGCAGGGACAAAGGGAGCACTGAGCAGGGGATGTTGGTTATGTGAAGGATGAAGAGAGAGAGCACTTCAGACCTGAAACTTTTCTTTTCTTGTGCTATTTCTTTCTGTGCATCTGTGTATGTGGGTGTGTGTGACTATATAAACAGCAAAAAAAAAAAAAAATTCTAGATGTTCTAAAAGCTATAAATAGCTGCCAGAGTTACTTGCACACAAGAAATCAGCTTAACTCTCCAAGACTTCCTTCAATTTCTTAAATATTTTCCCTTTAATAGCTGTCTTTCTGGAGGCTATTTTTGACTGCTTTAAATGCTTTCTACACTATGGCACTTGAAAGAATCTGAATTGGCATCATCAGTTCCTGAACTGAGCAGTTTGTTGCCACCAGCCTTTTGGCAAGGAGAGCTCTTCTGTTGGCTCTGCCAGCACCCTACTGGTTGATGGGGTTTTTTTTGAGCAGGAAGGGCAGCCCAGGTGTCAGGCGTTGGAAGCTTATAGGTTCCTGATATACCACAACTCTGTGCGTTTCTTGCCCTGGTTATGCTCAAGATGCTCTGTAGTGATAGCTGAATTAACTTCTGTGTCTGATGTGTTGTCTGATGTTTCATAGCATGAAAGTGAAGAATTACAAATGCTCACTGCTTCTTCTCTAGCTTGTGCGTGGGAATTTTTCTCCTATATTCCTGTGCTAATTGAAGTTGAAATAAAAACTCATTATAAACTATCTCTAAAAAACAAAGAGAATGTCTGGGTGGGGGGGGGGGGGGGGGGGAGGGATGGAAAATCCAAGAGAATGTTACTTGAACTTCTGTGACTTCACCTGGAGCAACTCCAGTCAGAAGTAAGTCTTGCTCATAAACATGTAGTGCATGTTACTACAAATTTGAGACCTATTGGTCATTGACTGGTACTCTGGATGTTGGTGTGTTGGAGGCTTGTTTTGGTTTTATTACTTTTTTTTTCTGGAATATTTCTTTCCAGAACCTGACTTCATCAAGGAATCCACTTCCATGGTGGAAGAACACAAAGCAGATCCCATAAAGAAAGACCTGGTGAGAGTCCTGGTGATATGGAAACAGTGAATTGTTTTGGCTGAGCAGTGGCAATGCAAAGCAGTAGGGAATGGGCCCCTCCAGGGCTTCTGTGGCTCTTGCCTTGGTCTGCCTGTGCTCATGGGTTTTTGTTTATTTGTTTTTTAGGAGATGGAAAATGGAGCTACTAAAGAACAGAGTGAGCTAACACCAGCTGTGGTTCCCAGCAGGAAAGGTAAGAGGTTTGTTGAGTTCATTTGCTTAACTTACCAGGTGTGTGCCTTGGTCACCTGTGCCAAGAGCTGCGTGAGTGGATGTAGAGAACTGCCTGGGCTGTGCCACTGGTTGCATGAGGGGTTTTAAGGGATGGATGTTACAGTTGGACACCAGAACTGGGTTAGCAGTAAAGAAAGGGAAGATGTTAGCATGCAAAAACTTGCTTCTCTGATTTTTGCAGATACTGATCTAACCAGCTCCAGCTTCCTCTGGGCAGGAGAAAGAATTTAAAAGCTACAGGGGAGCTGGGGTGTTTGAAACTGGCATGCCTCCCCCCAAGATTTGTAAAACAGCATCCTTTATACTAACTAAAATTTAGGGTATCGTGTTCCAGATTAATTGGAAAATGCTTTTGCTGAACTGCGCTTAGTGATCCTCCCACTCTGTCACCTCACCCTTCTGCCTTTGGAGTAGAACAGAAGCGAGTGATGGTGTAACATCCTGAACCTAAGGGTTGAGAGCTTAATCCAAAGTTTAGGATTAACCTTTCCCATGCACGCAAGATGCAAGTTGAAATTACTTGAACAACTAACTTCTGTGGCTCTGTGCAAGTGTCAGTGCTTTGTTGTTGCTGTCCTACTGAGGTACACAAAAGTGTTTAACACAGGGGGATTACAGCAGTGACTGCTGCTGGACCTCCAAAGACTGTCACAAACCATTTTGGTGGGCTGTTGGTTTTTGTTATTTTCATTGAGAAAGCTTTTATTTTTTTCTTCTCAGGGAGTTCACCCACTACAGGCGGCCTTAAAGGAGATAAAGCAAAGCAAAATGAGCTGTAAGTGTTCTGACTTTCACTGATACCTGCATGTGGGAATTCAAAGTGGCAGTCTGTTACATGATTGCTTCTTCTTATCTCACAGTGACTCTCCGAGTGAGAAGGAAGTGGAGGTAAGTCTCTACTGCCTGTATCCTTACATATCACGGACAACAGAAGGGCCTCATAAGCCATTAATTGTTGATTGCTATGATTTCCCATATGAAAGAATGATGCTGAGTAACTTAAACTCAGTTTACTTTTGTGAATTGGCTTTTGAAGTGTTGTTCCCAAGTATGTTGACATACAGACTATGGAAGGGCTGTGGTGTGAAAAGATAGAAATCTGTAAGACTGACTAAAACACTGTTCCAACTAAAACACTCATTTGCAAAGGTGAAGGAGAGTAGAACTGAGACCTCCTCCTGGCAGAGTGTATTGGTTTAGTTCATTTTTCAAAGGACAGATGGCACGCTGCATGCTGTCAGGATCTCATCTGTCCTGGCTGCAGATTATTTCCTCCATCACTATAGATGGAAGAACTTGCTTTGGGGAAGCAAGCCATGTTTGTTTTATGTTCTGTATCTCTTCTGTAACTTCACTATGGAGTGTATTCCAGAATGTCATTTCAGCATTCATATCTACTTTAAAAAAGAAATACAACTGCACTGCTTAAATTGTTCTGAAATCGTTTTGTTTCTACAATAGGCAGAATTTCTAAGGCTGTCTTTAGGTTTTAAGTGTGACTTGTTCACTTTGGACAAGAGGGTGAGACTTGAAGAAAGATCCCGAGAGTTGGCTGAAGAGAACTTGAAAAAGGAGATTACAAATGCTCTGAAGATGCTAGAGGTGAGTGTGAGTTGAGGCTGTGCACGGGAAGAGTGGCTATCAGTGTCTCCCAGTAGTAGTCTTTCTCTGGAGAAAGTTCTCTTTCTCCAGAATTTGTAATACATCATGAACTAATCTGAAGAAAATTAAGTGATGGATTTTTAAAATAGGAGAAATTTAGTGGTGGAGGGGTAACCTGCATCTGAGTGATTGGGCAGTGGGGAGTTTCTTTATTGCACAGGTGTCCAGAAAGAACCCTGTTCTCAATTGATTTTATGCTAGTTAAGCTGAAGTCTCTGCCCACTGGAGCTTGCTATCAGGGTGCACTGAGTGAGGCTGTTGAGTGCTAATGTGGTGACTGAGCCCGAACACTGCCCTTCAGTGTCATCAGTTGAGTTTGTCCATTGTTCTCTACTAATAGCTCACGCTTTGTTTTTCTTTTGTGTTTGTTAGGCTTTAGTTCCTTTGTGTGAAGAAGATAACCAAGCACAGGAAATTATTAAGAAGCTGCAGAAAAGCTTGCAGTTTCTCAGCCAGTATGCGGCCAGAGTTGCCAGCAGAGCAGAGATGCTGGGAGCTATTAACCAGGTAATGCTTCCTTCCCACATACACATTTTGCATCAAAGCTTCTAGTTTTTGAGGGTTAGCAGTACCTGTTGGCTGGGCTTCTAGTTCCAGGACTAGATGTGGGAACTCATGTATGTAGAGGAAACTGACCAGTAGCAGTTAGTCCTGGCTCTCCCTTCTCAGACTGCATGTGTTGCTATTGGGAATCCTAAGCATTGTGAGAATTATTGCATTGTGTGGAAACACAGCAGCAATATGGCCCTGATTTAAAATAAAATAATAGAAAACTGGTAGCTTAGGGCTGCTTACAATAGAGAGCACAAAGGTAAAATGTGGTAACAACTGTCTTATTGCTCTAATGGTAATTCTCTGCCTTCTGGGAAGAGTGGTGACAGGGCTTTGGAGGAAGTGTAAGTGAAATATATAGAAACTTTTAAAAATCTAGTCAAATGTTGTGTGTAAGCATGTAGAAGAACAGCATGAAGATAAGTCTTGACAATCCTGCTGAATGTGTAGTGGGTGTTCAGACTGTAGCTCAAAGAGGGTGAGTTATAAGGACTCAGAATATTAAAGTATGAACCACATTAGAATAAGAAAAATCACTGGAGAAATGAGATTTGCGTAACTTTAGTGTGAAATAAGAGATGGGTTGCAGTGAAACTTTGTGGAAGTGATGCAACATCCTCTCAATTCTGTCCACTATGGTACGAGATGGGAGTAAATAGATGATGATGATGGAGAAAATAAAATCTTAGTCTAAGCACAGTGTAGCTCCTCAGAGAGTCACTTCATTGACTTATGGCCATTTCACTCTGTCAGGAGAGCCGTATCAGCAAGGCTGTGGAAGTAATGATTCAGCATGTGGAAAACCTGAAGCGCATGTATGCGAAAGAACATGCAGAACTTGAGGAGCTGAAGCAGGTCCTGCTCCAGAATGAGAGGTCATTCAGTTCTCTTGGAGATCGAGGTAACTCAAACCAGCTGGTTGGCCCCTCCTCTTGTTGGGATTTGCTAGGCAGACCTGCCTAGTTAAGGCTCACATCTTAGGTAGAGAGGTTTGTATGACTGATCCATCTCCTCTTCTAAAACTAGAGGAAAAATTAGCAGTGCACTAATGATATAAGTAAAGTTGTATGTAAACTGTTAGGAACTGCAGGATAGTGGGAAGAAACACTGCAAGGATGTGGTAGTGTTCTGACTTTTCCACAGTTGAGTATGGTGATGGTAATCTTACTGCTTCTGAGCAGTACATTTAGGTGCTTGCTCACCCTGCAGCGTTCCCAGCAGTTACTTCTATGTAGTTCAGTTTTGACTTTGTAGATGCTTGCAGCTCTTTTCTAAATTTGAATTTCAGCTGCTGAATTGCAGGTGCTCCGAGTTTCCCCCATTCAGCAAATGGTAGAGTGGTTGGGTTTTCAGATGGTGTCATGAACTTGTGGCTTTTCCAGGAGAAGTGTGAATTTCTTCTGAAATGAAGCATGTATTTTAAGAGCAGATAAGGTGGTCTTGTTCACTGCTAAAAAAACCTCTCAGGAGCCTGAACCACGGGTTATTCTTTTTAAATTTTGTCTACAAGCCATAACAGACTGTAGAGATTGGCCTAAAACAGGGTGATTGACTTGATAATGGTAGAAATGTTGATAGCAACAGGAATTGATCCTTGCAGAGGATGTGTTATATACATGTGTATTCAGAACTTATCTAGAAGTAGAGAGCGTTTTTTTTCCCCCTGAAAATCTCATTTCTGCTTTCTGGGAGCATTTTGATCTACTCTCTGCTCAGGCAGATACTGTAAAAAGTCAGACCTCCAGCTGCAACTAAAACTCACTGCATTTATGTAAACCTTCCTGATGCCTAATCTGTTCACAGATGAATCTACAAACAAAAAGCTCCCCAATTCCTTTAACTTCAAGGTATGGCCTTTACAGTTTAATGCATAGTGTCAAGCATGTTTCTGTGTGTGTGGTTTCCTTTGTCAAGTCATGTGCTGGCACTGTGGTGCATGCTTGACATGATGGCTTTCTCTCAAACATGGGCTGGTGTTATCAAACACAGGGATATTTTCTCATTTGCACTGATTTCCCCCTTTTCCTCCAGTCCTGAGGGAGCTGCATGTGGCCCCACTTAAGGCAGATGAGGGGTTCACAGAAGCTGAAATGACTGTGTTCTCATGTAGTGGCTAAGAAATATTGTTCACGTGTGGTTCACCCATTGGCATTACAGGAGAAAGGTTTGGTACAGATGGAAAAAATGAATTCAGCTGCTGTTGAGTGGAGGAATTCCTGTGAGGGGAATGCATTCACTTCTGGTGTTTTGCTGGAAGCTATGTGCCTAACCTCTATTTAGATACTTAAATGGGGAGAAGCAGTTAATGTGAAAAGATGCTGCTTTTTTAAAAAATATATATATGCATTTGGGGCTGTGTGTATCACTTATTTCTTGTTGTGTGTCACTTCAAGTTAAGCATCAATGTTGAGTTTTTACACAGTTTGTGCCAAAACAGATGGTGTCTTGTGCACTCAGTGAGTAATCCAGTTGTTCCTTGATAGAGCCAGTAATGCCTTTTTATTCATGTAGCCATCACCATCCTTGCGAAGAGTTAGCATTGCAACATTGCCTAGGAGCGCTGGAAATGCAGGTGTTGGGGTGCCACTGGTAAGTAAGGGTTCTCATATAGTGGGGCACGTGTCCCTTCTCAGAAGTGGCTGAGTTTCACTGGGAAAAGGCAGCTGCACTAAGTGGCTTATGCTTATTCTCCAGGCTCAACTGCAGGAAACTGGTGGAGACGAAAGGAGTGATAAATTCAACAGGAGATCAAGCAGTTGGTAAAGTTGCTCGGCCTCTTCTTTGTCTAGGGTTAAATAAGCTCAATCTGTGCCCGTATGAAGCAATTTATGGAGTGTCCTGAGATAGAATAACATTAGGCTGCATCTTTCACGTTAGTTCTGTTTGCTTCAGTAGGTAAATGAGCTTTTGTGACTAAACGCTGCAGCTTTTCTTTTTTAAAATCTCTCAACCCTTAATTGAAAAAGGATATTCTCTTGCATTAGAATTAAAATATGAAAACCAGGTAGCTAATGTTAATGGATTTGGATTTAATTTTAAAAAATCCCTAATTTTAGGTGACTAATCCTGAAACTTATTTGTCGAAGCCCCAACCAAATGAGTGGGCTGCTGCTAAACTTGTTTCTGGTGGGGAAATTAAGGCAGACTTGTTTAAAACATGGCAGGGGACGACTAGGAGCAAGGCAAAATGAGAAGCGTCCTTCCCTACAGCGATTCATCAGCACCTATTCCTGGACAGAGTATGAGGATGAACGTTCTGAAACTAAGTAAGTTCTATGGAAATGTTCTCTGTGTTAGGAGCTGTCGAATCAAATGCTTGATGGAAGAGCTTTGGAACTGTTGTTTGCTTGCTTATAGAAATGAGCAGCTGGAATTGTCTGCTGAAATACAAGAACAACTATCAAGAAAGGAAAGTACCTCTGAAAAAGGAAAGTGTCCATCAAAATGGAACCTGAAGTCAGCGTAAGTCTCTTTTTTTTTTTTTTCCCCCTCACGTGGTTGTGAGGTAAAGCAGTGGTTGGCCATGGGAAGAGGAACCAAAGCTGTCGGTTTGGGTTTGGTTCTCAGTACTGACTGCTGAAACAAACTAACCAGGAATGACTTAAATGCCACACTCCCCTCACCAGGGATCCATTAGGAACCTCAAATGGGAAGGTAATGGGGAGATAGATGGGAGCTTTGTGCTGCTATCCTACTTCGATTTATTACTCTGTGCCTGTATTTATAGCTGAGCTCTGAGTTACTGGGGCATGCCCCATCTACTCTCATTTTAAAAACACAAATGAAAAAAAAAATGGGATTTTTTTTCTATTGAGGCCTGTGCAACACTTAACAGCAGTTTTGGCACAAGCTGAGAGACAAGCAGTTATCGCTACCAAGTCTAGATTATTGCAGCTAATTTCACTGAGTCTCCCAGGTCAAAGAGGGCTGTCCTTGAGAAGAATCCTTTGAAAGCCCCTAAATTTAAACTACTGCCCTACAAGAAAGGAATCATTTACAGGAAAAACTGCATGAATATCCTAAGCTAAACATATAGTTAGAGCATTCCTGGGCAAGGAGACAATTGCATGCAAGCAAGTAAAACTGGATAGACAGCAAGAACAATACATTCACTTTCTATTGTTGGACAAAGAATACTGTTCCCAATTTCATGAGAGTTTTAAGAGGAGGAAAAGCAGGAAAGACTATTCCCTAATTTCATGGGAGGCACCAAGGTCCCAGAAAGCAGTGAAACAGAAGTTTTCACAATCTGCAAGGCTGCATTTGTGAATCTTCAGAAATAGTGTGGACTGGAGCAGGTGGCTGCCTGACATGGGCTTATGGGTCAGGTGTGTCGCCGAAATACTGTATCAAAAACGTACTGATCTGCAGAATGTCAGCTAGCATTGTGCAAAGCTTCCAATGCAACAGAATCCTTGTCTGTCACTTGTTAATGATGTATGTGCTTTTTCAAATCTTGGTTTACTGTCTTGGTGAGTTATCGTGTTACTTGTTGGTTTGTGGGAGTTTTTGGTTGGTGGTGTTTGTTTTTTTTTTTTTTAAGGATGAGGGTTGCGAGAGGAGTTCTAGGTTCTGAAGAATGGAAGGAACCATTACATGGCTTACTGTATTCTGCAGGTGCAATTTTGTGTCGTCGTGGGCATCCCATTTCAAGGCTTCCTTTTCCAACGCTAACAAAACTCTCTGGGTTTCCGTGTCCATCCTGGTACTGCTTGCTGCTTTTACAAGCTTCCTCACTGGGTTGTCTCTTCAACGACCAGCAGATGCAGCACCTGTAGGAACAGGGGACTCCTGGACTTCACTACAGCAACTGTTGTGGCCATATACAGGACTTCAACACAATGGACCACCCCCAGTATAACCAAGGTTTGGACCTGTGTGAAGTTACATGTCTGAGTTCTAGTTGACAGTATGAGAAGCTACATTGAGATAGGTAATATATTTAAGGTCATGGTTTGGGTTGTGGGCATTTTGAGGGGTTTTCTTGTGTTTTTTGTTTTTCTTCTCATTCTGGCAAAAGTTAACTTTTCAAGTAAAGGGGGGTGGGTGGGGTCTTTGTTCTGTTCAGGTTTAGAATAAAACAGATAGTGATTTTGAACGTGGCTCCAATAAATATGACTAAATGGTCCAGCCACAAGAGAATAAGTAACTTATTTTAACAAAAATGCAATAGTTACATTTTAGGCATTAAAGCTGTTCCAATAGTTTGAATAGAAAAAGACTGAAGACTTGAAATGTGACTTTATTGGAAGTTTTTGATAATAAAGTTTTAAATGAAAGAATGAAGTATTTAAGAGTATGTTAGAATTCTTGTAGCAAGGAGCAGCTGATAGACAACGTCAACAAACAGAAAGTTAGCTGTTTTCACTTTATCAGTTGCTTCTTTGCTGGCAGAATCTTTCAGCATGTGGTAGAGCGTGGAGTGAAATTCGGAATCTTCTTCTAGTTCCATTGAAAAAGCTTCACTGACTTCAGTGATCTTGAGCTTCTGTGCTCTCTGACCATTAAACATGTAAAGAGACCAGTCTTCGTCTTTGACAAAATCTGCTTTAAGATGCTCACTTACCTGATGTAGAGGAAAAAATGGGCTGTAAGATAAAGCTGACAGGACTAATTCTAGTATGTGTTTGAGTTTACCACAGAAAATAAGTTCTGTACCTACAGATGGAAGTGGAGGTATTTCTGTCTGGGATTTTTGATGATGTGCCATTCAGCACTGGTAAGGAAACAAATCAAGTTGTGTTCCTTTCTTTACAGAACAGAACAAATGAAAACACCTATGAAGCTAAGAAGCAGCTTCTAGGTATTAATTGGGTGGTAATTCAGAGGACCTTCTTACAGGTTACTTTATGAAAAATCAGCATTTCTGATAATGACCTGATTTCATAAAGGTCTCCTAGCTTCAGCTAAAGACCCAGCAGCTGACCTGTATCAGCTGTACCTCTTAGCACATTAGTAAATGCCTTTGTTATTGAGAATTGTACCGTTACAGCTCTCAGGCTTGTTCCTCACAAATGCAGGAGTTGTGAAGCAGGAGAGAAGCAGGCTTTGAAGTTCTGTTGAACACAGATGTGCTCTTGTTTGTCTGTTTTTTTAGCCTGAATAGCCAACCTGAGAGCCTAGAACTGATGTCCTGTGTATACAGATCAGGACAGGGCTTGAAGACTGAGAAAGAAACAACTTCCACCATCTGTGCTTTTGTGTGGTATGTTTCTATACTGGTTTGTCCCTGGAAATTTGGTCCAATGCTACAAACCTTGAACACTACTTGATCTTGACCCGATTCCAGATTCCACTTGCTCCAGCCAAAAGCAAAAGCAGATACAACCAGGGCCATTTGTTGATACGCCCTAAATTCTGTTACAGGAGCCTGTAATAAAGTTAGAAAATATGCATCATTTTCTACCTAATAAAGCTTAAAAAAAAAAAAGCTTTCTCTAAGCAGACACTTGGCTAAGCTGCCACTCACAACTCTGCCTGCTGCCTCTGTACAACTTGCTACAAGAAAATGCCTACATGAAGAAGATGCATAAGGGAAAAAAAGGCAAAACTGCTCACTTGCACACACCTTTTTGTTCAAACAGACATACTTGTATGAATACTCTTCTGGGAAAATATTCAGACCACACTTCTTCAAAACACTTCTTAAGGTGACTGGGCACATCCATTTTCCAATCAAATGGGAAAGCACATTCTTTTCTTCCACCACTACTGCAGCCAGCATACATTGATTACCCTGTTGCATAAACCAATGAGAGCATCTTACTGGTGAAAAGAAGTATTTTTCTGCTTCAGGCATTAACTATTTGTTGCCTCCTGGCTATTCTGGATACTGCCCACATTAGACCTCCCTGATCTTTAGATCTTAATTCACAAATCTTGCAGAAAACCACTTTACTGCCCTATACTTGACTTTTCAGTAATAGACATAATTCTAACCAATTTATACGTTAACAGGAATATGAATAGTTGTGAATAATTTGAACCTTTGGAAGAATGAGTAGCATAACATAGGTTGTTTGAAATGTTTTTTTTCTTTTGGCACTGTTTGGAGGTGAGATAAACAATTTTACTTTGCTAAAGTAGTATCAATATCAAAGAGCTTTATTGGAATGTTACACAACAGATGCTTTGTTCTGACCAGTTCACCAAAAATAATTTAAGTCACCTGTAATGTTGGTTGAATTAATGCTTGGAAAGGAATGGAAATAAGGAGACTCCTTCATTATCCTTCCTTATTTTCAACAGAGAAGGACTGAAATTCCAGTTCTTCTTATTAGAGGCACATATAGTTCTTAACAAGGGACAACATGATAATTCTATATTTATTTTCAAAAAAAGTCTACAAGTCTTTTATATTAAATACCTAAATTATAGTACCTTAATTTGTATCTGAACCTCCGCAAAGACTGTAGTAATTACAAATACTGCTTCATCTGTACTGGTGGGTCGCAATTCCCATGCCTGATAGGGCATGTTGAGATGAATGTTCTGGAGAAATGCTATTGTATAAAAAGCATCTATCTCAAAAGTGATGTTTTCCTTCTGTGTTTCATATGTTATGTTGTTGATGCCATCTGTTCTCCACTGTTGGCCTTTACAAAAGAGAGGCAAAAAGAAAAAGCTGTACACATAAAGCTGCTTACGTTCAGAATGAGTTGAGGATAAATTAATTCTCTTTACATTGTGCCTAATATTTTTAGGGCAAAAGCTTCCCTTAGTTTAATAAATACAAAATTGGACTAATCTGGATATTAAAGATTGTCCTTAAACTCAAAAGAACAACATCTACTACTGTAACTATTGCTTTTAATATAGTAACAGTAGTCTGCAGTCTTAACTTCAACAATAACTTCAGCCATCAAACTATGGAAATAGTTTCTGCCTATTTTTGTGAAGTCAGATATTAATAACTGAATATCACATTTGTTTTTTATTATTCTACTTCAAAATTCTGAAGTCAACTCCCTTATGTGACTTATGGTAGGGATTAATTTGGCTCAAAGCAGACTTGATCCTTGCAAAACTTGATTTGTGCTATAGAGGTATTCTGCTGCCCCATTAAATAGCGCAATTTTTTTCTATTAATATCAAAAGCTTCAAAGCAGTGCTCTGCACACAATGTAGGAACAAAACAGAACCAAGAGGAAAAAATGACTCTACAAACTGAAATCTTTAAATTAGTTCTTAGATCTGAACTGTTTTTTATATTTATGTAGTTTTCTAAAAGATTCAAACTCAGGTAGAAATTCCATTAGCTGAATATGAACTTATTTTTAACTTGGTACCTGCAGGATCCCACCGCCCTACCACAGGTTCCTTCCAGTAGATCACGCTGTCAGGAAGTCTAAGTGTTATCTGAATTGGTGGATGTGTGGCATCTTCAGACTCTTCTGGGGGATATGGGTATGCCTCCAAGCCACTATCGAGTAACTTTGACAAAATAGGAAGTGAACAGTCAAAATGTTTTATTGGAAAACAAAATAGCCTGAACTGACTGAAGAGCTGTAGATCTTTGACATACAATTTAAAATTTACTAGTATAAATGGTGTGCTAGTATTGCAAATCTCCAAGAAATATTTTTCCTTATTACATCCTTCTGCTGAAGTGTTTTGCTAGACTTTTACCAAGTACTAACGTGAAACAGTAGTAGTAGCATCTGGTACAAGTTCCGCTGCAGTGCATGTTTCCCTTCATTGGGACTACAGGGATGGAAGCAGTAGGAGGGTTCAAAGGTCCACTGGTAGTCACCCTTCATGTGCTCCATTGGCCCTTTCAGACCCATACCCTTATGGGGTAAGTGAAGGTATTTAGTAGAGCTGAAGTCTCCAAAACAAACAAGGGCACCTAGCAGGTAAAAGCCAAGATAACTTCAGCATATCTGCACAGTGTCAAAAGGAATGAAAGAGATCAGATATGAATGAGAGACATGAGAGCTTTGTGAATCTGCCCACAGTCCTGCTTTCTTTAGCCTGTACATACATTCCACTTATTTTTTTCATCTTCACAATAAAAACTCTGAGAGAGGGTCTATGTGTGGGAGGAAAAAGACACATTCATCATTTGTGCCCATTTGATCACAAACATCTTGTGGAGTCTGAAAGTGAATTTGTTAAATACTCTTACCATCTTTCCTTATATGTATTTTTCACATATGGAAAAAATATTTTTTTCTTTTACTTCCCAAGAGCATTTTCCAGCACAGCAATTTAAGTTATGTGTGTTAGCTGTGCTAGTGAGCAGGGACAAAGTGCCCACCTTACTGTATGCACGTTTGTTTACCTCAGCTGCTGCAAAAATTGACCAAGTCTAATTGAAAACATGATTTGTCAACTTTGGAACTTCAGTTAATTAATTGTTCAAGAGTTCAACACATGTAGAAACTGCATGTATGCCCTGGTGCCAGCTCTGAGGAATGGCTCTCTGAGGATGGTGGGGAAGAAGGCTGCATGAGATGCAATGTTTCCTCACTTACCTCCACCACACTCCAGCTGTTGATTTGCTGGACCTGAGGTGGAAGTTGTAGCCCATCAATGTGGTACACTCCACCCACAGGGACAAATTGTTGCAAATCAACAGTGTTTTCATCAGTTATCTTCTCCTCTTCTTCACTCGTCTTTTCCTGCATCTGTAGAATTTGAGCTACATAATAACCAAGCAAAGAGAGTTATCATGGTGCTTAAACTAAGCCACTGAAATTTCATGCTTCTATTACTTTTTGCATTTGAACCTGAAATCGTGTGTTTGAAGTGCTTCCCCTTCTGTGACATTTCAGCTCCACCTACTGGTGTGCCACATATCCATTAACAGCTGATTGAAACAGGAGGACTGCTGGACCATGAAAAGCATTTCTTGTGTTTTAGTACTGAGCACTATTAAGATTAATCTCCGCTCACACCTTGTAGTCAACTCAGAGTGCTTCATACAGGAACACAGTTCCAGTGACAGAAACCAGTTGCACTGCTAATCACAGAAGAATTGCACAGGTGTACAAGACAGTAAAATTCTGGCTAAGTTCAGTAAGATTGTACTGGTGAGATGACAAAGAAGGGAAATAAAAAAGATAAAATGCAACTACAGGCCACGTGCTGAAGGTGAAAGGTAGGTGGTGTTTGAGGAAAACAAACGGCACTTAAGTGAAACAAAATTTTTAGAAAAAGTAATTCATAGTATTTTTCTGTGTATAACAGATGTGTAAGTTCAAGTTTTTCCTTAATTAACTAAAACAAACAAAAAATTAGATGGCATTGATACCATGGATAAAAATGCCCAGAAAAATGTACTAAAAAAAAAACAACAAACTGTTGTACCAGATGTTGCAGAAGAAGAAAGAATGTTACCATACAATAACGTTTAAATATCTTCTCAACAAAGCTATTAATTTTTCCAAGCTAAATTAGCTTCTTAACACTGGTACAACTAAGTTAAATCCAGATAATAACCTGCAAAAGTTCTTGCTGTTTTCACTGCTGCCCTCCCCTATTCTCTCCTCCCTTGGCTGCCTGTTGTCAGTGGATTTGTGGTGACTTAGTAGTGTCCTTTCAGACTCCTCCCAAAAGTGGCTGTGTGAGTTTGCCTATTTGCCATTTGCCTCTTTGTCCAGTTTTCTCCCTGTCTTTTGCAATCATTAACAGAAATGTCAACAAGACTCCCATTAGCAAGACAGCAGTGTAGTTACAAACTTTGTTCTATTCCATCCTTCCGTATTGTCAACAAGACATTTAGAATAAGCAGTGTCATAGTGTTGCAAGGAAGAACACAGTACCTTCTGGTGGTATATCAAAGCTTTCTGATTTCTTCTCAGTTTCCTCTTCTGTCACCTCATTTATATCAGTCATGCTATTTGTATTTCCTCTAAATGAAATAGCACTCTATATAAAAAGGAAAAGATTTTTAATTAGATAGAGACAAACAATAAAAAAAGAGCGTATCACTTCGTTTAGAACAGTAGCTCAAAGTGAAAGAGTACACCTCCTGACCTGGGCTGGGAGGGGAGAAGGTGTTACACACATAAACGTGGGGGAGCTGAAGGCTGAGACAGAAAGGAGGAGTGACTGCAGTGGCTGAGGGAAGTGGAGGCTTCAGAAGGAACATGATAGTGCACAAAAAAGAGAGAAAAAGAGTAAGACCTGGAAAAAAATAGAAGCAATGAAGTTGTAAGTATGACTGAAAAACATAGGTGAAAACTGCCAATGGACAAGTCTCGTCATACAAGAAAAGCAAGAAAAATGGGATTCCAGGCACTGGTCAAGTCACTTATCTGGAGGTCACATATGATACCAAAAATGGAAAACCCAAACCCAATAATAAAAATAAAACAGAACCAAGAAACCCCACAACACCAAATGCCATCACACTTAATTGAAGACTGCAAAGAGATTCCAACAGTCGGAAACAGATTTTGAAAGCCCTCTAGTGGCAAAAACATCAACGTACAGGAACTGAACAGGTAAACTGCACAACCAAGCCCCAGTGAGCTCTGAATCCTATTTTGCATTCTTTTGATTTTCCTAATATTACATTCTTGCAGTTATTTTATGGGGCTGCCAATTTATGGGATGCAAAATATATTCATCTTGATATACGTCACAGACTGCAGCAAATGCCTTACAACAATGCCTGACAATCGTCACTACTTGATCCTGCTCATAAAATGCCAACCAAATGCCAACTCATGCATGCCAACAGACAGCAACTGCTATGTCCTGTCAAAACTTCCCTTCTACCATTTTTAGGACAGTCTTTGGTCATTCACTTTTCCATCCCCTCAGAAGATTCATGACACAATGTTAACACAAGTTGTCTTTACTCTTAGAAGTTTCAGAAAGTTGTTATCTTAGGTACAGGGCACATTAAGAAGGAATCACACAGCAGCTGGGTCTCCAGTGGAACAGTGCTATAGAACATCCTTTCGTGAGCTGATTTACCTACATTTCTCTTGACAGGAAGCATTTCTTCTTCAGTAGTCACTTCGGGCTCCTCTCTGGCCTCCTTTTCCTCTTCTGGTTCTCCTGCATTGTCTTGTGAATGCTGAGTCAACTCTTTGCTACCTAAGACTTCCAATCTTGGCACTCTCTGGCACTGCAGCCAAAGTGGAGATACATGGTCATAGTGGGTGTGCAATATGCGAACAGCAATGCTGCTCACAGCCAGTGACTTTGGAAGATCAAATCCATGATGTGTGTCACAGAAGACATGATTCTTGAATCTGTACATAAGTTAAAGAAAAAGAAGTTCCCTCGTAAGATTGGCAGCACTCATTTTTATATTTTCTCATGACTGTTCTTGTTGATGTTCTACACTAAAAGTCACCTAAATTCTCTATTGCCACATGGCACAGTGTATGAAATGGGTGTCACACTGCACCTCCTGTCCTGTACTGACAGCTGGAGTATGCTCCTCCAGAAAACCTGTAAAGGTATTAAAGGGATCAGGAGTTGCCAAAAAGTAATGTTCCCAATAGGAAGACAATGCAGCAGAATCAGACGACAGCTGTTCTACACGGGACATTTCTGTTAAAACAGACTAATTTAATGGGAAAAGTCCCAAACAGGTGAAATCACTGCTGTCTGAGTTACGTCAGTCTCAGCATCTTCCTTATGAAATCCAAAGACAATTCTGATCAGCAGCAGCACTACACACCCACCGATCCTTGTGACAGCCTGGGAGTCAGGCTGAGACCAGCACAGGAGGCCAGCCATGGCAGACACAAACTCCAATGGGCACTTGCTGCCAGTCAGTCTGACTTTGCTCAAGACCCAGCCTTGCAGCTACCTTAGCAATGCTTATAGCAGCAGGTCCACAGTCAAGGCAAAGACCATTTACCAAATCTCCTATTTTCAGGTTGGGAGTGGGAAGTTTGCTAAAAAAAAAAAGTTTCAGAACTTGTTTTGAAAAATGTATCAGTTAAATGGCAATCTAATAAAAAATCTTAAATTCAGAACCGAGTGTGGAGGATATTCCCAGCCCAGGTTCTATCTTTTTTTTATCATTACTGAGAACTGAGCAAAGCATCGTACACCACTTCATAAGAAACTGAGACAGCTTAGGGAGCTGGAAGGCTGTGGAAAAAATCCTATTCAACATGAAAACAATTACAAGAAACTGGTTCTTGGAGTGCTTGACTTGGTTAGACAAAGCCAAGTCTCAAAGTGAATTAAGAATTTCAAGATGCTGTACCTTGCTTTCTTCTTCAGATTGGCCCAAATACAGAAAGTAACATTTTTATCCTTTATGACTGTCTGCATATTTCCGGTGTCAGAATCTTCATACATAAGAGCTGACTACAAAGAAGAAATCGTATTCTCACTTACATTACTTGGACTTACTTAAATCTACAGTGGAGTAAATTTAAAAAAGGACACAAAGGAGCAAAAAATGACAGCAGACCAAGCTCAGCTAAGTTTTATTTAGGTACTAGAAGATGCCAGGTTATAAATTCAGATCTCTTTGCTAAAACCTTTTCTTCCTCAGACATCATCAACTCTGTCAATCAAAATACCACCAAATATGAGTTCTTATGTCATCCCCTTCAATGGGACTGCCTGTCTTCATTAGCAGTTTGTTTTGTATTTCTCAGTGCAAGCTTTTTAAAAAAACAGTATTTACTGAGTAATAAAGCAGTCCTATGCTTTACTGCACAGATATTTTTTGACAGTCTTTACTGCACAAATGATATTTTTTCTCAAAACTTATGGCCCGCTTTTCACACTTGCAAATTTTTGTGCGGTCAGTCAACTTCTAATTCAACTCATGGAGACAAAAGGAAACAAATTTCATAGGGAGCCCCTTGCTCCCAACATGTCCTCAGACCACAGTAATGGAATATTAAATGCCTTAGTGGTAGCAATTTCAAAAGGAAAGCTAAGATTCTCAGAAGATTTGAGGTCTGGTAGCTGTTCCATACGGTTTGTGTCACAGTATAAGAAAGGAAACAAAACAGAACACCAAGAACAACCACCACAGCAAAAAACTTGAAGCAAAATTTCCATGCACTGCATGTGTTGCAACTTGGAAGCAGTAAATCTTACTTACTTTAAGCAGCTGTTCTGTCGCTTCATTGTACTTCTGATGAAGAAGATTCTCCAATTCCAGAATCGTTTCCTGGTATTGAGCTGTTTCTTTTTCTGTTATCTCACTTGGTGGTGTGTCCAACAAAAGAAACTGCAACTTCTCAATTAACTGTAAGACATTGTATTGAGAAAAATATCTGTTTTGCCACCAGTCCTGCCATACAGGGTGTTCCGTCATAAAAACCGAAGCAGATTCACTTCCTTTGCATCTAGGCATATCTTTGTTGCAGAGATAATTCATCATACGTATTGAGATTGTACTGAACCAGCATAGACAAGCAACCATGCAAAATGCTGGAAACTCCAGGTCAAGTCTGCCTTCCTTCATTCCTCCAGCCCAATTCCTCCATTCCTCAACATGGAGACTGGGAAATTTTAGTTTATAAAACAGACCACATGTTGAACCAGTTTGTCATGTCTTCAAAGACACTTGTTGGCCAAAAATTAGTTCTCATGAAAAGCTTACAGACCTATTTTTGAAACATATTTTCTGCACCAATAATCTCAGCTTTGAAATCTAGAAAATATATAATACTGAGACATACAGCAATTATGCTTTAATTCTGAGAATAATCCTTAGTGTGAAGTTTGGGACTTCATGGTAACACCGTTGTCTTCCAATGCATGCCAATATCTGAACTTTTAAATGAGTGTGTAAGACTAAAAAGTTCCTATATAGCTGAAGTTTTAAAGACACTGATCTATCACAGGAAAAAAAAAAAGGCATTGTACTTATTAACACACTGTCTAGTAAAATTAAATTTCAAACCTCTTGATGGAGTTTTTATTACTATTCACTCCCAATCCACAAATTACACCTATTCACGTTAACAGATACTGCACAGAGAGAAGAATAACTTGCTTCACTTTATCTGTATGACCTGTTTCTTGCTCAACAGCTGTCTCAGTGAAATATGTACCAGCTCTGGTCAGGATTGCTGCCCACAAGGTCAGGCTGCTCCAGGCCCCATCCAGCCTGGCCTTGAATACCTGCAGGGAGCCTGTTAGCTCTTGGTGTTCTTGGAAAGGCCTACCATATTCCTTGCTGGCTCAGAAGAAGGCAGTATGTGGCAGGTGAAAATCTTAGCATCCAGCAAGCATTACTAGAAAGGAAGTTTAACATGCAGAAGAAAAGCAGTCCAGCAGAAGTTGTAATACGCAGGCAACATTCACCCCGTTTCTAGCCGGCTCAAGACTTTTTAAAATGTAGATAGCATGGAAGAGCTCAGTGTAGAAACATTACACAGAGGTCCCTTAAATACACAGCATGTTTAAAGTCTATAGTCTTCTTCTTTATACTTCATAATAAATTTGTAATTAATAAAAAATAAAATGAGGTGAGGAAAAAAAAAAGGAAGCTGAGGGTTATAACTGATTTCAGACTTTGGAAAAAATAAAAGGGGGGGGGGGGGGGGGGAGAAAGGGTACTGATGAGCAGTATTAAGGATATGTTTAGTGATCTTAAACTGAAGAATACCACTTATATTTAACACTTACATTTAGCACCTGTTCTTCCTTCTCCATCACAAATTGAATGTCCTTATTTTGATCTTCGCGCCATAAGTTCATGAAAGTATTTATTTCCTGCAGTACAGTTGGGTCAGGACTTCCATCACAAGCAATATAATGTTCCCACTACAGAAAAAGTATAAAAGAAAAGTAGATAGGGGCACATAGTGCAAATTACTTTCACAGTTATGACAGGAAGGATTCTGAAAGACAAATGTATTTAGTGATACATTCACACCTGTGTCGAAACAGGACTGTAATGCCAACAGTCATTATGACAGAGAAATGGCTTATTTTCACATTAATGTGTTAAGATACTTCTGCTCCACTGACATTGTTCTTACTGTTGGCATAAGCTATGGGGCCCTAATCACCCATACAGCCTCCTCACTGTCACGTTTCTTTTCCATGTACAACAAGGTACAAAAAGGAGGGTGAGCAGGGCAAATTCCTACCTTGAGGTGGAACTTGACAGGCAGTCATCGCACATGCCTGAATTCAAGAAATGGAAGTATTCCTAGGTCATATAACATAGACATATCCTAGAGCCTCTGTGTTGTCTAAATTCTATGACAGTGGGCAGATCTTGAAAGCTTACCTTTGTATAAGCTCTAAATTCTGTTTTCCACCTTTGTGCACACACAAACTTCTCTTCCAGTGAATTAAGTTCAGCTAGTTCAACTTCCCTTCGTTCTTGATCCTGATAAAATATTTGTACAACTAGCAGAGGAATTAAACTTTTTTTTTTTTCCTACTTACAAGCATTTTCTATCAAAGAAAATAATCTGCAATATTTGAGTGAGCTACTATTCAAACAAATCCAAAGGTTGCTTTTTTAAGAAGCATTCAATTTGTAAGGCTGCAGTAGTTAGCAGTATGTTATTGTCATCATGCTAGTTGCTGAGCCGTATGACAAGCACGTGTCATATGACTGTTATCCTTACACATCAACAGTTTTCACATCATCATCATCATCCTAGAACTAACTCTAACAAGAGCTGATATAAAATGTAAGCACACGTTGTTGAAAAAAGAATGCAAGATGTTTTGTGGGGTTTTTTTCCTTACAATTTCTACGATTTAATTTTTTTTTCTTTTGTGTAAGGGAAAAAACACTGGATGAAGGACAAAGATGCACAGGCAAGAGTGGCTTTTACTGAAGAGAAAAAGCAGTAAAAACCTCAGAACAGATGCAACACAAAATTTTGGGGAACATGAAAAAATTATCCAATTTAAGCTAGAGGGGACTTTTAATACAAAAAATGATTTATTCAAACTGGAGTATGACATATCCCCAAAGTTAACCACAATACCTTTATGTAACAGAACTACCTTGCCTTAGGAAATTTTTCTGAACCAAGCAACAATAAACCAAACATTGCCTCAGAGAAAGAATACAACACAGTACCACTACAGCACAATTTATCTTGATTGCACTTGTACTGTGCTTTATTTAAGCACCACCTCTTGGTTTGCACCCTTCCAATTTTCAGTGGCTTGCTTTTGTGATTTTGATCTAGTGATGCTAGAATATTTCCTTGCTTTCCAACACTAATGAAAAGGAAATTCCTTTTCATTCTCACACTAAATTGCTAATGTTTTACAGACCTTGTCGCATGTTTAGAAATGGAATTAGCATTTTGCAGTCACTTTTGCCTATGAACTAACTTTTGTCTCAAGCTTTTCCATATGCTCCCGTTCAATCCTCTCCTTTTCAAGTCTAGCTGCTTCCTCTTGTTCAGCTTGCAGTCGGGCTTCCTCTGAAGTTTGGGAAATACATCAAAAGCAGAATTACATTTTGCTTATAAGAACCAGACACATTATTTTCTTATTAGCTTTAATGACAAAACAAGTATAATAAGAAGCAACATATCTGATATTACCCAGATTCTTCCAAATGAGATTAGATAAACTCATTTGAATCACAGTACTAAAACCCACTACTACAGCACTACCCCAAGCAGACCATTACAAAGAAAGTGCAGAAAGGGATCAGCAGGCTGCCTTTTTCCCCTCAGAAACAACAACAAATGTTCCCTCTTCCCATCCCTACAGCTTGAGTAGGCCCAGGATCTTAATCCGATGTCTGTTGTGAAACCACCTGAGTGGTTCAGTTCCCAGCTACTCTTCTGCCTTCCTACATCCTTTGATGGAAACTCCATCTTACAGATGTTTATTCAATGAAATAGATGAGTTTTTAGGCATGTCTCAATGGCTGTCAGTTCTCCTTAGGATCAGAGACTCTGATCACAGCTTTAACTGCCAAGAGGATAGCAAAGGGGTAGCAGACACCCAGCTAGCTCTTGACAATAGGTGTACCCTGTCAGCCTTCTCTGAAAAAGGCCTTTTCAGAGAATTTCTCTTACCTTCTGATAATGAGGACTGAGACAAGAAAAACACAGAACACTGCGTTTCCATCCCACTGAGAATATTTCAAAATGGTAATGGAGAGAGAGAGGAAAAAACATCTAATTCTTCCTGACACTCTTATCCCCAGGCTCCTAATCATGGTGGCAGAAGTAACTACAGGAAAAAGTATGGCTCTAACAGGAAAGTGAGATGGGGGAGGCAGTAAGAGGTAACATAGAATTTGACCCATACAAAAGAAGAGAAATGCACTTTTTGAAACACAATGTTAACATCAGTGCACTACAGCTTGGCAGGTAACTTCTTTCTGTTTAATAACATTCCTTGTAAATGCAGTGCACAGTACCTTCCTCTTTCAGCATCTTTTCCTCCTCTTCTTTCTGTAATCTCAGTTTTTCAGCTTTGCGAACTTTGTTTTTTCCAGTGGACTTAATGTTTGCAATAAATTAAAAGAAACCAAATGTCAGTATTATTTAAATGCATTTGGGGAGGTATTGACCCTCTACAATTCTGCCTATCTAATGTGAACCCTGAATAAAGATTTTTGACTTCCTACACAGTCACTGAAGCCTCCAGAATTTCAATATACACCCAAATCCATTTTTCTTCTTGTTTTCATGGTGTAACGCATGCTCTTACAGCTACTATAATTGGTTGCTCTGAAAGCATTGCCTCCCATTTAATCCAATGGAAACTACAATAGATACAAAGACCACAATAACATTGTTTGATAGTGCAAATTCTCAGCTTCAAAACACTGCTTCGGCACAGTGAGAGATGTTAGAACAAGATGGTCATTAAGGTCCTCTCCAACCCAAGTCATTGTATGAAAAGGATGGGCCGAAAAGTAAATCAAGTTTATGGAACTTGTGAAAACAAGCAGGCTGATTTTTGTACTGTAAAATGAATTCACAGCCCACAGTGTTGGCTGAGTGGGGCTGGGATTACTCTTATTTTTTTCTTCGTATAGGTGAGGAAAAAAAGATTGTATTCTGTACAGGCTCCAGGGTCTGGAGAAAACAAGGAATGACAAAGCAGACTAAGCTATAGCTGAAAGCAAAGCTGCAGATGACAAAAGAGAAGACGTGAAGGAAAAGGAATGACTTACATCAGGTGGGGTATGTGTGCACTGGCTGAACAACAGCATTCCGCGGCTGACAAGCGAGTGAAAGAAATTCAAAGAACACGTGTTTGATTTTTCAAAACAGAGAAAATAGGGAGTGTGGATGGGGAGTGTGCATGGGTTCAGCAGACACGACAACATGAGGCATCATCATTTCAGGCAGCTACCCTGGATGTTTCGTTTTGGAGATCTGAATGTAGGACCGCACATCCCCACTGGTGAGAGACAGGTGCTTACAAGGGTTCAGTCTGGGAAGGTAACACGCATAACTATTTGGAAAGCTATTCACCTCCCTTCGCACAGCGATAAACAAATGCATGAATGTGAGTCGGGATACAAAGGCTACCAGAAAGCTCTCACCGCTTGAGAGCTCAGTGCCCACAGCATGCGCCCAGCAGGGTTAGCCTGCATCTTTTTGTTTTTAAACATATTTGTATACAACAACGTCGCCACAACAGCTTTACCGTGACAAAACCAAAACCAACACGCCCTTACAATACTGTTTTTGGATGCGCTGAATCCAGAAGCAACTGATGCTTTCTTCAGTTGCAGCACGAGGGCTCCGCACTCACAGAACTGCCCTGGTGCATCATCGCCCGATGGGCACCGCGGGGCGCGAGGCGATCACCAGAGCCCGCTTCCACCTACCTTTTTTTGCTTTTTTGGACCCTGGAAGTTTGGGGACAAAAACAAAGGAAAGGAAGAGTGAGAGAACGGGGCACAGAGCACGCAAACCATGAGAAAAGCCTCCCCCCCGCCGTCGCTAAATAACGCGGCCGCTCCAGAGCCAATCCGCCCCCCGTCCGCCCTTACCATGGCGCCGCCGCGTTGCCATGGCGACGGCCCGCGCGCTTCTGGCCGCCTATGGCGCGGAACACGGCGCGTCGCGTGACGGCCGCGTCGTAAAGCAGCGCGCTTTACGGCAGGGCGCGGAGCGGGTGAGGCGGCGACCTTCCTTTCGCCATTCTCTCCTTTTGGGGGGGCTGGGGGCGGCCTGAGAGGGGGGAGCGGCCGAAGCGACGGGCAGCGAGCTGGGGCTGGCTCCTACGTACAGAAATAAACGAGCGTCGCGCTCAAAGACTAACGCTTCTTTATGGATTTGTCGTTACTAACAGCGCTTTGACAGCAAGCGTTTCTGTAAGCGGGCCACGGGAACGTAAGCGGGCAGGGCGGCCGTGCCGGTGTGGCAGGCGGGGCGGCAGCGGGGCAGAGCTGAGGGGCGAAAGCGGGCGCTGAGGGGGAAGGGGGGCCGGTAGGGCAAGCAGGGCTGCGCTGAGGTGAGGCTGGAGAGAAGCTGCAGTCGGTGTGGGAAGCGAGGCTGGCGTGTGCTGGCTTCCGTAACAGGCTAACGTCGCGCTGCTTATCCTGCAGGTAAATTAAGCGTTGCCACGCCTAAGAACTGTTGAGTGACATGTGCAATGGCCAGCTCTTTAAGAGGTGAAGTACTGAACCTTTATAAAAATGTAAGTGTCTGAAGTGCCACGAGCACTTCCCTTAGCTAAACAAAATCCTTGTGTTTTGAAGCCTATCTAAAAGCCCGTCTTTCTTTCCCCCTTCAAGCTGCTGTACCTTGGAAGGGAGTATCCCAAAGGAGCAGACTACTTTAGAAGCCGGTTGAAAGCAGCTTTTCTAAAAAACAAAGATGTGAAAGATCCTGAAAAAATTAAGCAGCTAATTGCACGAGGAGAGTTTGTTATAAAAGAGTTGGAGGCTTTGTACTTCCTCAGGAAATACAGAGCTATGAAAAAACGCTACTACAGTGATGACAAAGAATAACTGCTGCGACCCTAACGATACAAAGCCATAAACAGCCAATAAAAGAAATGAAACTTCACAAGAAATGAACAGTAAATCCTTCCACCTCATTTAGAATACAAATTGAGACTTCCTGGAGGTGTTGGAAAGATTTGGGGTCTGTATTACTCAGGTAATTTTTTCTCAACTTCTTCTGGCCTCCTTGAATTATAACTGAGAATAATTCTGCAGGCAGAAGTGGTGATATGGTTGTGTTTCCCTATATGTGCTGAGGTCACTGCTTCTATATTGGTTCTGCTGTGCGTTGCAATGCTGATTTGAGGTGCTACACATCTTTTGTCAATTAGAAGAGGAATCTGGGTTTGAAAGTCTTCCACATTTAATGAATATTTTTTACCACAACTGAGCACCTTCTGAAAAGGATATTAAGATTTTGGCTATATCTGCGTAATGTGCAATACATCAACAGACTGACATCATTACTGTGATGCAAAGAACACCAGTGGGTGAGGAAGGGAATGGACTGGAACAAACGGTTTAAGTACTCAGATCCCAAAGACAATTCCTGCAGCTACTGATTTCTGATGCTGCATAACTGCCTTAGCAAGAGTTTAGAACTCAATCCTGTCCCCTGCAGGAGAATATTGACCCTGGCTGTTTGCTCCATGGATAACTTTGTGAACTTTGGCTCAACGGGCAGACTTTCACCTTAACTATTTTCTCTACATGCTCTGCTGGTTTGCTGCTTTGGTTTTTCTCACATAGAATTAAATGACGCTGGAGATAGAACAGAAAAGATCTTTGAAATATAGGTAAGTAATCACTGCAGCAGAACTGTTGGCAACAGCTACAGTGTTAAGATGCATAGATTCCAGAAAAGTTATTAAAAAAAAAAAAAAAGGCCAATAAGAGACTTGAGATGTGTGCTTCTCTTTGTACCACACTGATCTGACAAAGCCCTTCTGTATTAGTTGAATTAACTCCCCTACAATATGTTGCAGTGAAACCTACTCTGCAGAAATACCTTTATGTAAAAAACGTAACCAATCTTGCCCAATAACTGGTAAAAGATTATCTAGGCGTGGTTACAGATACAAAGGGCCAACTTGCAGGAACAGTAACAATTCTACAGGGTTGTTTTGTTTTTTATTTGTTTGTTTTGTTTCCCCTAGGACACAACCAGTACTAAGGAAATGCTTTTATTTTCTCTAAGTTCACAAAAGGCATTTGATAGAGATGAGTGTACACAGCTGGGAAGGAGTATAGACCGACTCTTCTGGCCATTTCAGGCTTGCAAACAGATACAAATTCCTTCTGCTGTTAGAGTAAGGAAAACCTGGTCTCTGTGCCTCGCTGGGAGTGACGGCCCTTCGATTCAGGGAATAGATGTTTACACTCACTCGCAACTGAGACGCAAACGCCTGAGGCCGGGCGCTGCTCAGACTGCAGAGCCAGCATGGCCCACCAGAGGGCTCAGCGTTACCAGGCGCTGTGCTGTGTCAGTGCCGCTTACAGTGGGCAATGAAAAGTACGAGAAATAAGCTGCAAAAAACTGCCAAACACGTGTGCGCTTCACAGAATCATAGGATTGCTCAGGTTGGAAAAGACCTTAAAGATCGAGTCCAACCATGACCTAACCATACTACCCTAACAACCCTCCACTAAATCATGTCCCTGAGCACCACATCCAAACGGTTTTTAAACACATCCAGGAATGGTGACTCAACCACCTCCCTGGAGCCTATTCCAGTGCTTTTCTGTAAAGAAATTTTTCCTGATATCCAACCACTTGCCCTGGTACAACTTGAGGCCATTTCCCCTTGTCCTGTCACCAGGGAGAAGAGACCAGCCCTGCTGTTGCTGTAAGCACCTTTCAGATACTGGAAGAGAGCAATAAGGTCTCCCCTCAGCCTCCTCCTCCCCAGACTAAACAGCCCCAGTTCCTCCAACCTCTCCTCGTGAGGCATATTCTCACAAGCCTTGTTGCCCTTCTTTGGACCTGCTTCAGCACCTCAGTGTCCTTTCTGTACTGAGGTGCCCCAAACTGAACACAGTACTCGAGGTGAAGCCTCTCTAGAGCCAAGCACAGGGGCACGGACTACACTGCAGAGGTGAAGCACTTAAATTCTTAGAGAGAAAAGCAGACAGGGACAGAAGTTCACAATAACTATTTTTTATTACATTACAATAAATAGGAGCAGTACAGTTTGACAAAAAAAAAAAAGACAAATTCCAGATCACCTCACAGCACATACTCCTAAAAACATTAAAAATTTTAAAACAAACAGAGGTTTTTTGTGTTTTTTTTTTTCTTTTTTTAAATGTAGTATCTGGTATTACCAACATTCCTAGGTCACGCAACCAATGATGGAAAAACTGGATCACACTGCATATGTTCCACATCAAATAAAGCACGATGTACAAAATGTGCATGTTTCAGTTTACACTATACAAAAATAGTTAAAATACATTCCAGGTAAACATATTACATTAAGAAGTCATTCTAGTAAGAAGTTGGCACTCAAGAGGAAAAAGCAGAAGTATTTTCAACATGAAAACACAAGACAGTGGAATAAAGAAATGTTAGGAAAGGTTTACCATCTATGTAGCTTTATGTAAACTTCAGACAAAATGATTGGTATACAGTTTGATGGTCTTTGAAGGTAATAATTGTATTGCTTCACAGAATGAAGTGTAGAAGATTGTGTGTCTGTATTATCTATTACAGAGATCCTATATGTGATGCAACTTCTTTTTTTTTCCCTAAGTTAGGGCAATGAGACTGGTTAAAATAATGTTCAGTTCTGAGAAAACCAGTAATAATGTTTATCAGGGTTACATAAAGCTACTGTAAGAAGGTGTTACTCCCTGACATATGGCAATGTAATGTATTAACCCAGCAAGTGATTCACATGTTCAGTTAGCAGTTACTGCCAGAAAAGATAGCATCCAGGTAGGTCCTTTGAAAGCATTTCAAATAGGGAGAGACAGAATAATTGAGATCAACTTGTGCAAGCTGCAATCCAACATGCTTCACCAAATCTCTACAAATATTAAGACAAAACTGCACAACAGTGGCAAGGATGAGTATTTTTCTTTTTCTTTTTTTTTCCTTTAAATAAGAAGGGCTATTACAGGGCAATTTTGTACTATTTCAATTAGATTGGTAGCTACAGATCACACTTACCGAAAAGCTTATTCCATATATATCTTGATAGTAGAGCTGTATCAATCCACACTTGATTGTTAAGATATTTCTGCTAAATTTATTTCCCCTAACAGTTTTTAGTTAAATTATCGTGAGAGTTTTAGACCACCCCTGGTTTTACATGCAGTGTGACTCGGTTACCAAAAATCTTTAAAGTCACCTTGAGACTGCTGTTAGCTCAGGCTACACTATCTAGCTTTGCTATCTTCTTCATATATAATCATATATAATCTACAACGTGCAAATAACCACCTCCAAAATGTTGTTAGTCTTGGAAGCTGTAAAATGTTTTAGGACATAAAAAAAAATTATCAGTATTTCTTGTTGGCCCTTAATATGCATAAAGTTGTGTTCTATTATAATTTTTCATTTTTCTTTTTCATAATCTAAAATATACCTCACACTGATGCTGAAATGATGGGGGCTGGAGAGCAGTCGGTGCAGGCAGGGAAAGGCGCTCGTTTGTTAACTTCTCAGGCACATGAAAGGACATGCAGCAACCCAGACAACACACTTCCCCCCTGCCAGCATTGCAGATCTCCACCTAACAGTCACTGCTGATTTTTGCTGTAGGAAACAAAATGACGTGTGCCTGCAGTCGCACCTTTAACATCATATAAATGGGCTAAGTTACACTGGTATATTCAAATGACACTGTGTAAGTTTTCCACGTAATTGGGTTTAGTCATAGCTTAAGCTAGGGCAATGCTTCTATTCCCCTTTCCAAACTTCCAGAACTTACCAGTCCACTGTCCTGTACTATCCTTCTTCAGTGACATCTGTTTTACTTTTGGTACACGAAGTCACCCTTCCAATTGTGTTCTGTAGCTGAGTACCAGGGTGCCTTATGGAACTGAGGCAACCAATACAGTCTAGCACCGTAACTTTTGCAGGAAGAAAATAGGAACTGGTAGCACTGGAAACACTAAACCTTACTTCGGGGCAGAAGAGCTAGAATACAGTACCAAAAATGAAAGCTTCTGCAAAAATTCTGCATTAATTCTGATCAGAAAGGAAAAAAAAAAAAAAAGAATCACAAGAGACTTAATCACGGAGAAAGACAACATTAAAATCTTGGTCTTGTTTCATGACAGTCTAGACATTGGAATGCCACTCACCAACCATTTAATCTGTGCAACGAAACTAGCACTTCACAGATATCACATAAACAACACTGAATCTGGAAACCATGTTCTATGCTGAAGATTAGTGCAAATTCCACACCATTTTTATGGCATAGCGGATTTCCAAATTATTTGCATGAAGCAGTTAAGTTCAAGCTCATTCATTCACTGATTTGAGGTTACTAGAATTTAAAATTCTGCTCCTATTTTTACATAAAATGGGCATGTGGAAACATTTCATGCCACTTTTGGGGAAAAAAAAAAAAATCAAATGGTTTTAATTTACTATATAATTTAGGATTCATTCTGATTTAATTCTTGATAAGTTCTGGATCCATGTATGAAATAACGTAAGAAATTGAATCAGCTTATCTATTAAGGCTTTCTAGTATTTCCTGGAGACACTAAGGGTGAAATCTCGTCCTACTGAACAAAGCTACCTGAAGATTTACCACTGGGGGCTCAGGAGAGCTAAGATTTCACCTTGGTGTCTTCAGACAGAAAAAGTTAAGTGAAAGTTTTAAAGCGATGCATTAACAACAGGAAATCAATCTAATCGGAACTTTTACTTTTTCCATTGCCAGATGTGCATTAGTGTCTTTTTTTTTTAATTTTTCTTTTTTTTTTTAATAGAAAAAATATAGTATTTAAGGAGTGACTGAGACAAATTGCAGTGAAAAAATTTTTTAGTGAAAGTTTTATCTTTACATTCAATAAAGTTGATCTGAAATGCTACAAGACTAGATGCCTAGAAGCAAAATCTACAGGAAGACTATAAAGGCTTCTGGTCTCTCTATATTGCAGTCAGTCTAAACTAAAAGGAAATCTGAAAATAAAGTCTTTTTTGCTAACTAGTCTGTTTTCCCAACCAGATTTTAAAAATAAAACATAGTAAAAATTAAGGGGGATGTTAGAACACGTACAGCATCGTTTCATCATTTTGTTTACACAGAACAGAAGTTCACAATCAGTAAGAAAAGTAGTAAGTTAGCAACTGTGCATGCACCAAAGAGTCCTAAGACAGTTCTCAGGTTTCTGTGTTGTTTTTTTTTCTTTGTTTTTTATTTTTCTTCACAGGCATTGCTAGTTCAAGAACCAACACTCAAAGAATACTGGCACTTTAAGAGGAATGAAGTTTCCACTGTCATTTAAAACAAGCATTCAGGTAAAGCTAACAGGATCATGAAGCAGAAAGTAAAGTAATGCTAAAAACAAATGCTAATAATTTAGTGTAATGTACAAAAATTACTTCAGTACGTCTTAAGAATAAGGATACATTGTATTTACATAATTATACACTTTGTCTTTGTCTTCTTTTTCTTCTTTTTACCATCTTTGCTCATCTTCTCTTTGTGTTTTCTGATTTCTCGAACTAATGTATAGAAGGCATCATCAACACCCTAAAAAGATACACAGATACACACATTATGATCACTTTAACAGACCTGGCTGCCTGCTTATGTATAACCTCGTTTCACCTGAGCTGACCAGGTGAAGTGTTTTTAATCGGCAGCCTGCTCTGCAGGAGGCTGTGTCAGGAGAGCTGACAGCATCCTCTCCTCGCTGAGGCCCTTACAACACCCCAAGAGCAGGCTGTGGGTTGTAGGAGCTGTCAGGACACCAACACCTTTTTGAGCATTCCCAGACTTTGGGAATGGGCATGTTGGGAAAAACTGAGATGGTGAGGGGACTGCAGCTGTCTCCTGTTGCATGAGAAGTTACATGAGAATGCATATGTCTGACGGCATCCCTGTGTTCAGCCTTGCAGGAGAGCAGCTCTAGGGAGCAGGTGGCCGCTGTGTGAGCAGTTCCTCCTGGCTGCAGGCTGAGGATCAGCCACCTGAATGAGCCACATTTAGATTATAAGGATGTATAGCACTACTGCTGGATTTCAGAATACAGCTCTGAAGCATTTGTTAGCTTTGCTTACGCTTAAAAATCTATGCATAGCTTTAAAATACAAACAGGAGAGCAGCAATTCAGTACCAAAGAGATAAGTATGACTCATCTACGTATTCAGGTCCCTTTGTCAGGCATGCTAACACACTAATCACACCACAGGTTTCTTAAAAACTCTACATAAACAAATCATTCGAATCAATCATGTTGCAGTGATCAGTTAACATTTGATAAACCTTTCCATTCAGCAAAGACACACGGAACAAACTGTCTGTAGTCTATAATACATCATGTACAGTCACTTAAAACCTCCACAGCTCCAACAGTTAAGCTACAGACACAAAAGCTAATGTTTCTTCACATGGAATAGTTTCTCTACTTTTGGGGGATTATTACTTTTGACCAGACACCCATAAACCTGATGTGATTCATAATCAAGTGCAATGTTACAGGCTCTACTTTGTAATAACCTATTTATGTGCAGCAGGCTGCATAAGGTTAACATATCACGGCAGCCAGCTGCACCAGCTCAGAACTGGGCTGAGAAATCCAGCCCTGCTGCCAGCAGACCTCCCATCAGCTACCGTGCCCTCAAGCTGCCAATAGAAATCAGCACTCTTGGTTTGCTCCTGTGTATATGAACACTTATAAATAAGTAGTATTAGATCAAAGTCCTTCCTGGCCTATCCTCTAGAACTGGTAATAGAGTTTTGCAAGGTATTATAATATATAAAATACACGTGCAATTAAGTTGCTCTGTATTTGAAACTATTATTTGCTAAAATAAAATTGGTGTAGTGTACCTCGTAAGAAGTATGCATGGCTCTGTAAAAGGGAAAGTCTTTTGAGAATCAGAAAAGGCTGCCATTATTTTACAGAGGGAGAATATTTTACTTGTAATTTCAGCCTTAATGCACAAAGTGAACATTTAGCACAGTTCATGCAGGGAAATGATCTACAAATAGCAATAGATCACAGTGTACCTTTTGCAGTTCTTATCCCAGCCAACCAGGAGGGAAGTATTAAGAACCAGCCCTAGAATGGCTTAGGTTGGAAGGGACCTCAAGGATCATCGAGCTCCAAACCTCCTACAACATGCAAGACCGCCAACCTCCACATTTAATACCAGACCAGGCTGGCCAGGCCCCCATCCAACCTGGCCTTGAATACCTCCCTGGGCAGCCTGTTCCAGCACCTCACCAACAGTTTGCCACAACAGTCAAAAACAGTTTCATTCTTACAACATAAAAATGGTATAAGAACAAATTTTGCACAATATTCTTCTACGAGACCGTTCATGTTTTGTTACAAAACTACCCTTCTGCACTTCAGGCTCATCATTACTGCGTTAGAACAACATTCATTACAAAGATAGTTGTTGGCTTTCAGCAGCATCTTCAAGCAAGATGTGCTTAAGAGAAATTGTAATTCAAGTCCAAATGAGCAATCTTCTCTCCTCAAACTAGTTTTTATACAAGGTATTTTATCTGTGTTTTAAGTAATACCGTGGCCCTTTAAGCACGTGACTTCACAGTTAAGGCTGAAATCTTCTACTGCACCTCCTAAGTGGTGATCTCAAAGACAGCACACATTACAAAATAGTTGGGAATAATTTGCTTTTGTCCTCGCTTTTATACCTTTGTAGAGCAAGCCTTTACAGTTGGTAACTAGGTATTTACTACTTTTGGTTCTGCCACAATTCATTTTAAGCATAAACAGTAAATACAACATAGAAAACATTTAGAATATTCATGTGTTAGAACTGGAGATTCAAGAAAAACGGAGGTCCTTCACTTTTCAGTCTGTGAATTAAATCTTAAAAATGCAGTTAGAATACAAGTAGTGGATACTCCACAATTACAGAAGATCTCTGAAGGCATTAGTACTACAAACAAGATCAAGAGTGGTCAACTTTCCCAGTTACCTCTTTCATAGCGAGGGACCACATGTAGCTGACCTTCCTCCCTCTAACACTGGAGACATCGTGTACAAGCTTTACAGAAAGTGGGAGATGTACCAAATGAATGCTTTGAATCCAGGCTCAGGATTAGAAATTCAAAAAGCACACTCAGAGCTATAGCACACTGCTCTGGAAGGCAGAGGTTTAGAGCAACTTGTTGCACACAGGACAGAGCTTGCTCACAGCATCTGTTTTTCTAAAGGGCAACTAAGTGAAGGGAACGGAAAAAATCAGAATGTTCAGAAAGCAGTCCAATCCCGGCTACAGCTTCTCTTTGGAGCACTACTATTGTGTTATCTAGTGGCTGTACAGAAGTCTGGATGTCTGGTTGTGTGATTACAGACATGCAAGAGAATTGGCAAGTAGCCTAGATCTGTCACCCTACACACCCCCAAGTTCTCAAGGAATTGGGATTCTTAAGGACTACAGGCTCAAATATATTTTAAAATACTCTATCTCATACACACACAGAGTCATGAGAAAAAGAAATTATGCATGCACCTCTATAGTGCTACAGAAAAATCATGAAATTAGTTTTGATTAAGAATTGGTAAGTTAATGAGCTTTCATAAACTGGATATTTCAAAAGGTACAAAAACACTCTGAACAAATTCGATAACCCATAGGCAAGAAAGGGAGATAAACACTGTGCATCAATCCAACACTTGTTACAATGAGCAAGCCTCAAATACATCATTAGGTACTGCTTGCCTTAGCTCATCTAGCATGCAGCAGGCTGAAATAAAACACATTTAGTGTTACTAATTGGATAGTAATACAAGCCAGAGTGTTTTAGATGCTGGATTTCTCATGCCACTGGCATCACTGCTGTGCTACAGCTGTAGTGCAAGAATTTTGGAGTATGTTTTCTCCAACTTAATCTCCCAAACATGAAACTGCTGCAATGACTATCAGTAACTTGGAGGTATTTATGTAGAATTCACTTGAAAATGAAGACAAGTGTTTCCTCTGCTGAGCAGATACTGCAAGCACTGCAGCCTTCTGACTGTTTTTTAAGTGAGGTATGTAACAAAACAAAACAAAAAATAGATTGCTGACAGAAAAGATCTCCCTAAAAACTCATTTCTCTTTGAAGTAGGCAGAAGAAGTTGGAAGCAGGTGGAAAGGAAGTACAAGGGCTGCTCTGAAAGTAATGCCTCCTACTTTATGATGCTGGCCCATGACTTCAGATGGATGTTGTTGATATGGCAGCAGAGGTTGAACTTTCCCACTAATATTCCATTACATTTTGCCATTGTGTGACAGATGGCAGCAGAGTGGGCAGTCTGACAGAACAGTGTCTGACATGGAAGTGCACATGAAGGGTATGTCACTGAATTTGTCCATGTTGAAAAACGGGACCCACTGACATTCCTCAACACTTGCTGAATGTTTCTAGAGACCACACAGTAGGTGTGGGAGCACAGTGAGGTGCTCTTCAGCAGCGGTGACAGCAGTGGCACCTTTGCTAGTGTAGATTTTCAGGAATGAGTCATGCAGCTCTTGTTCATTTCTGGTGAAAAAGCATTGCCAATTGTGGTGACTTCGTTGAAAAAGAGCATTCTGTAGCTGAGAATGTGCTCTATTAAATAGTGTTATTGTGCTTTTTGTATCTGTTGCAGTTTCCATGGAAATAAATAGGAGGCATGGCTTTCAAAGTGACCTACCTATATGTTCCCTAAGCTGTTAAAGGAAAAAAAAAAAAAGCACTTAAAATATGAAAAGATCCCTCCACTTAAAAAAAAAAATAATAAATCTATACTCCTCCTATACTCCTCACAGGAAAGTCCACAAAAAGGAAAAGCAAACAGCATTAAAGTACTAATATACAAAAGAAATTTTAGTTTGGGTTTTACAAATAAATGCTTCCATCACTCCCCATTATCAGAATTAGACCAATAAGTTACTGTAAATAAGTAAAAAGGAATAAGCTTTCCCATAGGAAGAGGGGCTCAGAGAACAAGGTCAATCCATTAACAAGGTGTAGGGCAGGGGCTTAGTAGTAACACTTAAAAACACTTCCATGGAAATAAAAAACACTTCACATTGAGACCATACTAGCAAACAGCAAGAAATAGAAAAGCTGGCCCTGAGAATGCTACATTAAGGATGCTTAAGCAATTTTAATTCATATTACTCTCATCAAAAGCAGTCTTGCCAAGCTGCTTTTAGTTGTTCTTCAAATAACTACAAAAAAAAAAAAGGTTTTTTATTGGCACTAATTTTATTGGTACTTGGATGCAAAACTTGAGTAGCGTCATTACTAGAGTTCCCAGTTTCCTGAAAAGGAAGCCTCTGATACAAATAGTATCACAAAGCATCTTTTTTTTTTTTTTAAGAAAACATCTAATGACACAGCTCAAAGCAGTCATTCATCACTAAAAAGCTAAGAATATAATAAGTTTTTACTAGATGTGCTCACGTTAATAAAAGATTCTCTCCTTCCTTTCCCCCTCCACTCCTTATTAAAGGAAACCTTCCTTCAGTTACAACAGTCTTCTTAAAGACAGAAGTCAAATTCCTCTTACTTTCTGCAAGCTGTTCTACAGTGTGAAAAAGCTGCTTTTCAATGAAGTTTTTTTTAGCAATAGGAAATTCCACATCATCCTCCTGCTTGAACAGTCCATTAGAGGAGTAACAGACCACACTCGTAGTAAGAGGCAGAGAATCAACTCAAGGACCTATTGTGATGGTTTGCCCAAACATCACTGGAAATGATTTAGACTCACACTTCTCACACATGGCCAATTCTTCCCTCTCCCCCTTCTTTTTTCTTGCAGTGCAGTGTATTGATTTAAAAAATGATTATCTGTGAGAATCCTGCAACTGTTCTTTCCAGTTGTACTTCACCACTGCCTTTTCCTCCCTTTTATAAAGGCTCCAAAAAAGGAGAAATAAAATAATCAGGAAACCTCCTTCTACATCTCAGAAGGACTGTAAGTTTTATGATCCTTTCCCCTCAATTCATCAGCCTGAAGATGCACTCAACGTACAGCTTCTGTAGTATCTGCAATAAATCCGTGTTAGAACATTCTCCTCCCAAATTTCCTGAGGCACAAAACAAAATCTCTACTTTTACAGATGGAGAACTTGATATGCAGTAAAGATCTTCTTTTAACCTATTTATCAAAAATAAAAAAAGAAACAGGAAAAACAAAGTAAATCTACCGGTGTTTGCTAAGTATGCTATTCAGGACTGCCATACTGAAATCTGAATGATATTATACTTAAAATTATGTAATCAGTTAATCATAAAATGTCTGATTTGCAAAATACTGTTGATCAATGTTATTCAGGAAATGACTTTAAAACTTACACTATTACAAAACTTACCCTGTTACATTACAAGGCATTTTTTAATTTTCATGCACCCTGGAGTCTTTTCTTCTTTGCTGATTTTTTTCACTCTGTACTGTCGAATCTCTCGCACCAATGTATAAAAAGCATCCTCCACTCTCTGCATTGCAAAACACAACTCCTTAAAAACTGCTTTATTGACAATCTTGACATACTGGAACACCATGGCAGGGAAAAAAAATACCAGAATTATGAGCTTTACTTGAGAGAAGTCTATGGAAATCCAGATGGCCCATAGAAAGTCTGCACTCATATTACATCCAAAGGTGATAATCAAAGATCCCATCCATCACAATAGATGGAGAATTTTCTTCCATTTCTTCCAGTGCTGAAAATAGAGCTTCAATTTCTGAATATTTTCACATAATTTTGTGGGTATGAATGTATTTTGCAGACAAAAAGCCCTATGAGACTGGTAACTAGGGGGCACTTATATACAGCTAGCCAACTATTTTCACTTCTTAGCCGAAGCCAGAACCTGTCACTGTTTGGGCTGGCAAAGAAAAGTAATCTTGTTTATCTTCTGTTCTTTACATAAGTACTTGCTTTGTGAAATCTGTGCAGCAAGCTACTAAAATATAGAAAAAGTTCATAGGAGTTGATAAATAAGTTCCCTTAAGAATACACAATTCCAGACAATATTGTTTTTAAAGCTTTTTTTAGAGAGCAAGGATTATGCTAGAAAGCTTAGAAGAATGTGTTTCTGAGTCATGGCAAAGTGCTTTCTAAGAAGGATCTCAATGGTATTTCAGAGTAACTGTCCAATGTAAATACTGTAATAAGAGAAGTTATTCTTCCATGCTGACAAGGCAACAAGTTCATTACTGGTGATGTGAAAAAGCTTGGTTCAGATCCACATACAAGGCACACCTGAATTCTTCTCTCTGGGCCAGAGTCAGGCCCTATGGCAGCACTACATCCATACAGACTGACCTGCTGCTGCTCACATCTTTGTTTGGCTGCAGACAGCTGCTCAAGCATAACAGGGCCAACAGAGCAGCATTTCACCCTCTGGTCTCACATGCTACCTCTCCACAGCTATTGCCTTTACACCACTTAGAGATAAGGATACCATAAGCATTTGAAGAAAAAAATAATGAGGATTGGTACATTTCAGCAAATTGAAAAGTACAGCACTATCGTTAAGTTGGTGGTAATGTTTAGCTACAACTTTTAAAAGAGATGCAAATCTCTCCTCAGTCGATCTCATGACTCATCTCTTCAGTCATATCAACACTGCTGTTAGTTTAATACAAGCTCATTATTTGGAAATAAAAGTGAAAAAGACCAAACATCAAGAATACAGATCAATTTAAACCCTAGAACCTTATTATTACTCAAAATCTGAGCTTCTATATGACAGATTTTCTTTAAGTTATTCTCCTGCTCATCTTTTTATTGTGCACCCAATAATGAAAATAGCTTACATTTGCTGCTTCAGTTCATGGGTCACTTTGCATGAACCACACCATGGGCTATCTTATTTAAGACTGCTGCTTATTTGTGAGTTCTTCCGAACCGCAGCCATTCGAATTTAAAGACTAAATTAATTTATTTCTTGGGTGATATCTGTTACACAAGATGCATCCAGTAAGCATGTAGTGAACTACTGACAAGTTGACTCTTCTTAGGTTCCAGGTCTTGAAAAATTTAAAGGAGCTATTACAAACATCAAAACTCAAGTAAAGCTCATACTTTCACATTTTCCTAGAAGGCATGGAAACTTATTCCTGAGGAGGAAAGACTCAGTACGATCAGCTGCTACGTGCCAAAGCACAGGCTGTATGAGAATCAACACTTTGCAAATCTACTGTTTTGCAGTAGAAATACAGAATTTGATTATGGAGCTTTCACATGAATAATCAGGCAACAGTTCGTCACTCTATGTTTATTGCCATCTTCCCCATCACCAACAGGAGCCATGATTTGCTTTAGCAATGCAGAGAGACAGACAGAGTGAAAAAAAGAAATTGCTACTACTGCCACCATCAAGAACAGTCTTATGAAGGCTGTTGAGGAAAACTGCTGTGAAAACAAATGCATACAAAGAAACATTTGCTAATTTAATTAGCGCAAGGTGACATTTTTAGAGCCAGGTGCCATGCTCTTATAAACACAAGTCATTTTAATACCAATTTCCTTTAAGAGTTTTCAATATTATTCCTTAAACAAGCCTGGTTTACACATCTAAAATATAATTAACCAGCCAATAGAAATAAAAGCAAAAAACACCCTCTGGCAGAGTTTAGATTTTGAACAATGTGAAGAACCAATGATCTCAACGGGAATGTTTTCAACATGCTTCTGACTTAGAAGGTAGCCAAACATTCAACTGAAAGTTGTATAACTCAGGTAAATGGCACAGTAACAAACACCAGATCTAGTAGCCCTTTGTCAGGATAATCCTGCCCCTCCTCTCTCACTCCCACGACAGGGGACTATGTACTAAGTGCACAGGGAAAAATTTAATAAAATAAAAGGTTGTGTCAGACAGAGAAAAGTAAGAACAGCTATAAAAAGAAACCCTGATAATTCATACTCTTCTGCATAAGGACTGTGAAAGGATAACTGATGCAACATGCACTAAACAGCCACCAGTACAGACACTGGTTTACATATAAAAACAATAGCAATAGTGCTATTTATAAGAGTTACGTGATACTCACTTTAGCCAGTGGTCTGGCTAAAAAGAGAAAAAACACCCCATTAAGCACAACCAATAATCTACAGCCTTATACGCAAGCTGTAGGATACACTAAGTTAATATTTTACTATTCAACTCAACAATTTGTATGAAAAAAAAAAAATCACACAAGGATTTGAGTAACACAACTTTTATGCAGTAAGGCTAAGTTTATATCCTTATCGCCAGTCAGAATGAAATGGAAACCAATTACATTAACTTTTAAAACACTTCAATTTCAGTGTTATTCCCTTTCTGACTTCTGGCCCCACCTATCAATTATATAAAATCTTAAAATCGGGATTAGTTGGAAGAGATACAAGATGATGCCTGAGCACACTGCACTGTCTTTTAGAAGACACATCTCAGCAAACAAAACAGAATAGACAGGTAACTCCTCTGCAGTTTCACCTCCCTTACTTCCTCACCCTGAAGCCCTTTTGCTTCTTGTTCATCTCCAGCAAAGCTGGGGGACAGGGAATGGCAAAAGCAAGTGCCAGCAGGGCATTAGTGCCAGCAGCTGCATGAATGGAAAGTAAGAATGTTCCTGCTGCTGAATAATCTTCTATGGACTCTCAAAGTTACTAGGCCATCAGCTACACTTGCCCACAGCACAAGTTCTTCTTATAGCCACAGAAAAGATCAGATGTATAGACATTTCCTTCTCTCTCATTTCTTTTTACACCAAGGACTGAATTCTGCCTACTAGAAATACATTCTGTGGGCCACGTCCAGCTCATAAAATGGTTTGATTCCTCCACGCTCCCACTTCAGAGAATTACTTTGGAAGAAGGTATATGTGCATACATGTATTTTATATCAGTTAATGTAACTTAAGTCATAACACACACATATGTATACAAACACAAATATTTAGATGAGCTTGCAGTACTTAAAGATCAGGTCCTTCTTTCAATTCCATTCAATCTTACTATTTTAATAACTCTGGAGATTTTTTAGGAGATTTAATTAGGAATTAGGAGATTTAATGCCACACTGAGAAATAAGCATATCTAGTGGTACACCTTCTGAGACTGTTATCTTCCAAAAGAGACCATAGGTATCTCCACCATAAAATCTGAGACTTTTGGGAGACTACTCATCTGCAGAGGGTGTAAAGACCAGCACCGAAAAACCAAAGGCCAGCCCCCTTCTATAACATTTCAGTTGACACCTCTAGAAATATGAAGTGTAAAAAAAACCACCAAGAAATAAGTTGTAGCAGTTCATACATGAGTCATCCATTGTCCTGTGAAAAGTACAAAGTTCCAGCAGACCCCTTAGAGTCATATCTGGATTAAAGAGAAACACAGCTGATACTACTTTGCATAACTTAAGACATACAAATTGCCATTCCTGTTCAATTTGAGTGTGAAATTTTTCACTAGGTAGGCTTATAGGAGTAACCTGAAGACTGGGGCCTCTTTGAACATTACATCATTTTCAATCCACTTTCACTACAGGATTTGAGAGGAGTATTCCCTAAACAACACTATATATCAGGCTGAACAAAGTAACATCTAGATGTTAGTACAGAATTTAGATTTCAAACCTCAAATGCAATTTCAGAATTCTTCCTTTTTATCTTAACATCTCAATGACAGCCACTAATGCAGGAGCTTCTAACCACCATAATTATCCAGACTATTTATATGCCACACTCTTTCTTGTGTCTCATTGATCATCAGCCACTGAAGTTCTGTAGTTCTATTTTACTTGCCCTACCTGACAAGGGTTTACAGGCTCATCCTTATCACCTCAAGTTAGAACTCCATTGAATCCTCAGCAAAGTTTCAGTACTCAGTCCAGGTTTCAACTTGTCAGAAACTTGGGTGAGTGCAGCATATTTGCACTAATAAAATTGTCATTCCTTTTAATATAGAAATAATTTATGTACTGTTTACGAAGAAGTTCTGTCAAGTGATGCAGCTCCATCTACTCAGCAGAGGCATGACATTACTCAAATTGCAGCACTCTGCCCTTTTTTGCCTTTTTCTGCTACTCCTATGTACCGATTCAGAGCTCACATGCAATACTTCTGAAGAGACAGAGAACACAAGTTATTTGACCACTCAGATCTGCTGTAATTCTGTACTGAGTGTAAGTCCCTGTTCTCCTGTGAAAATTATCAAAACCCAATGGAAACCAACTGTTTTTGTTCGTTTGTTTAAAAGGAATGGTTTCTTAAGTACATAACCACTTTCATTTATACTGTATAGCTTATCTTCTTTTGAGTACAGATATACCACCTCCTGCACCTTTGTCCCAGAGAAGAGTTACAGAAATACTGAGAGAGCCCTACCACTGTCTCTTCCACCTACAGCAGCAGAGTACGATAAACAAATGTGTGCTCTAAAAATTTAGAAAGCTATTGCTTGACACAAGCAATTCACCCTGCAGAAATCACAGAATGACTTATGGACCTTCAAGCCACCTAATTCCACTCCCCGCCATGGGCAGGACTGCACCCAACAGCTCAGGCTGCTCAGAGCCCCATCCAACTGATCCTGAACACCTCCAGGAATGGGGCATCCACAGCTTCCCTGGGCAGCCTGTGCCTCAGCATCTCACCACCCTCTGAGTCAAGAATAGTAAAGAATTTCCTACTACTACTCCTACTACTAATATCACCTGTAGGTTCAAAAAAAGACTTACGGTCAATTGCTTACTTTTAAAAAGGTATTTGAAGCATGTTCCACTCATGTTAAATTAACACCTTAAAAGATTCTTTCTTTTGTTATTGAGGCTTAGAATAAACTAACGTACTGTCTGCTTAATCCTCTTGCAAACAAGCGAAAACAAACATCTCACCTCACCTCTAAACATCTGTACTTTTTACATATAAAGCCTAGCATAATAAGAATTCTGCAACTGACAGTGGAAAGTACCAGCAGCCCAGGTCTCATTCTTTCAGTTTGCGCAACAGAAGCAAATCACAAATTAATAAACAATTATCAGTAGTCAGAGAGCTGACAGAATGAAAAGACACCACAAGAATTTCCACTCTGAAGAAACAAATGCATTGCTGTAACCAAGCGATTGGTAATGCTCAGAATGATTAACTTGATCAGAACTGAGCTGAGAGTGCTACACTTTGATTTGGTAAGTTGTGAGCTTTACCTGTCTTGTCTTTGCTGATGTTTCAATAAAAGGAATTCCATAACTTCTTGCTAAATCCTGAGCTTGTTTTGTATCTACTGTCCTGGAAGGCAAATCACATTTGTTTCCTACTAGCACCATTGGGACATCTTCAGAGTCTTTAACTCTTTTTATTTGTTCCCTAAAGAAAAAGAAAAAGATTGTATTCAACAGATATTAATAGTTTGTACAGTAGATTATGAAACACTAAAACAAATGAAATTATGGAATTTCAACATCATTCCTTATATTAATTCACCGCACATTCACTATTAGAAACTACTAAAAAATAAATAATTTGATCAAGTCCTATCACCAGCAAGTTTATTTACTCTTAAAAGGCTGGCATGTTGCAGCAAGTGTTTCTATCAGCAGTACTCACTAAGCCGAACGGCCATAGCTTCTCATGTCACTACACAAGAATCTTCCCCAAAAACAACAGTTAATGTCAACTCCGGTATAAATCTTACTACTGATCTCCCATACTTTGCACTCACAATACCCACTTCATTTGCTGAGATAAAACAGTCAAAAGCCCTCTGCCTGTACTGTGTTTTTCAGGCTAGGTCAGCATTATAAACTATGCACTTAGATAAAGGAATTTTAAACTCCGAAGACCACTGGTCTGGTTCTCTGAAAAGTCTGATATGAAGTCTTTTCAAAGACTAGCTAGAAAATGTTTTTACAATACCATTTAGATGTACTTGTAAAGAATCTCAAATAATCATTTATTTATTTCTTCTTTTCTGTCCCTGCTTTCTTAAATAGTCTATAAGTCTTTTCCTTAATTAATGCAGTGGTGTTTTCAGTTATTTATTTAGAAACATTCCGCTTCAGTCTGCAAAGCCATCCACAAGCGTGTGAATGCACAGGAGGAGCTCCAGCATTCAGCTCACGGGGTTGAGTTAAAACACAGAAGGCCTTCCTGTGCAAGTCTACAACTATTTCTTTATGAAACTTTAAAAGCAAACTTCACACTCCTTTTTGCCTTACGTCAACACCTTACCATTTCCTTCCTCCTCTACAGACAGAGGAAACTCCTTTCTAATAATCTGGTTAGACAATGAAGAGAGATGGAGGGTGTTTTTCTGAGAGTGAGATATTTTATACTTGAGAACTCCAAACTATTCCATTTTTATTAGGAAGCTGCTGGTACCGTCACATTCTTCACTTACTACATTTTAGATACAGTGAAAGGTATACAAAGACTGGCTAGCTCAGTTTCAGTTTGGAAAAGCAACAGTCCTGAAACAAAGAGCGTACAGAACTCTCCTGATGCCACAGTTGGTAAAGGAAGGTAAGCCAGCAGTAAACCAGTTCTGTAGCTAGAAATCTACCAGTTTAGCAACTCAAATCAACACTACACTACCAAATGAGCTGAAATGCTAGCATACAAGAGAAATAAAGCTACGCAATCCAGACAGCTACAGCTCCTCACTCTGATTACCTTGAACTATTACAGTATCCCACCTTAAGCAGGGAACAGTAACTTTAATGTTACAAAATAGGCAAGTTCAGTTTAAAAGTAGATGTCGAGTTTGTGGTTATTACTTACAGCAAGTCATTCCTATGCTATACAGCAACATAAACTCGACAGCATTTCAATATCTAACTTGGAATAGCTTAACTTAAGCATTTAGGACCAACCTTAAACTGATGCTGCTAAAAATCAGTGATCTTCGGTGGGATTTGCCTTCTAACACAACTCCCAAGCAGAATTCAATGTAATATGAAGCTAAAATGCTATAACTGTCCTAGTACTGGTAACAAAAGTAGAGTCTGCTTCTACTTCCATTTCAGTGTAGCTGACATCAAGCAAGCATGAGTTTCAATTTTTAACTAACTCAATCAGCCATCATCCTAGATGTGAAATTTCATATGGGTATCTTTTTTTTTTTCCTTTAAGGTGCCAGAGCCCATGTTACCATTTAGATACCCATTCAGATACCCTTACATGGGTATTTTCCTCCTCTTCCCCCAGAAAAGGAAGGCTAACAATGTATTATCTGCAAAATTTCAACTGTGTTTTTCATCTTTAACCCATGATTTAATTTATGGAACAGGCAGAGTTTACTTTCAGATAATTTCTTACCATATAAATAATATCTACTAAGGCAGTCACACTCATTCATAATAGAAGAGCTTTCAGATACGTTGCCTGCTTAACTCCAGAATGAAACAACAGATTTTTCAATTACTGAAAATTACAGACTTACAAATGGACAAGTAAATTGCAACACTGCTAGTTTGCAAATCTCCCTTTAAGTGTTATTTCATGAGAGGTCAATTCATTATCCAGTGTAAAAAGCAAGCAACCCACGCAGCTAATACAAGAGTTAGTCATTTATCTTTCAGCATACACACCTATAATGGTGAATATCTTCAAAAGATTTTGTATTGTTTATAGCAAATACACACAGAAAGCCTTCTCCTGTTCTCATATACTGGTCCCTCATTGCACTATATTCTTCTTGACCTGCTGTATCAAGAATATCCAAGAGACAGGTTTCCCCATCAATTACTACTTGCTTTCTGTAGGAATCCTAAAGAAGAGAAAAAAAAAACATGGTTAAATATGAACAAAGTTTTTAAGCACAGATAGCTCAAAAGATATTAAAGTTGTTTACCATAGTTGATCATAACTGAAAACACTTATAATCCAATTTTACAGATAGGCAAATGAAACCATAAGAACACTGGTAGCCCATATTTCTGCTCAGACATTAATCCAGAAATGAAAATACCACTGGAAGGACACATTCTCATCTGCATCCTGCATCTTCAGCAAGTAACACTGCATGCGTATGCACACGTGCACATACACACAGCATTCTTATTTCTCATTTTGTACAAAGGGACAAAAAGTACAAATTGAATCCAGATCAAAAGCCTCTCCCTTTGTTCATATGAGAATTGAAGAAAGCTGTAATCCTGATTTTAAAAGATTAAGCTTACTCGATTTAAAAACAAAAAAAAGAAGTGAAATGCGGCCTTCTTTTTATGGATGTTAATAAAAACATTATGCCACAACAATGTATAAAATAATAATGTAGAAAAAGTTCACAAGCAGGACAGCTACTCCAAAAATCTATGCCTCTGAAAAAAAAGTAAAGCATAAGAAGCATTCAGAGTTTGAGACTGAAAAAGCTGCCTTATATCCCTAAGCAGCTGCATGTAACATTTGTTATCAAGCTACCAAATTTTAGTAAATACATTTGAAGTTCAAGTTTTTCAGACGAAACAGAGCAACACAAAGCACAAAATCAGACACAAGTCCTGATAGGTTCCGAGAGATGTTGGAACAAATTATTTCAACACTATCAACTCAAAGTTTTCAGGTCACTGACTCAAGTAGCTAAAATCTGTAGAGTCCCAAGCAGCTAAAAGTAATGCTTACTTACAGGCCTTTTGGTGCTTGGCTTCTGTAAGCAAACACTTTTAGCAATAACGAGAGCACGAGTCTTATTTTTTCATCCAAACCTCTATTTCCTATAAGCACTATCTATTACGATAAGACCACGTCAATAAGCTTTAAAAATGTCACTGAGTACCACACATTATTCCCAGTTAATAATGCTCATAGCAAATAAAAGGCGTCAAGAGGAAATCATGGCATAACCTTTCAGATGCTTTAGCTAGAGATTAACATAATATTGCTTGTGTTCTTGTTATATAAGCAGGATCTTTTTAATACTCTACAAAACAAAAAAAACACGGACCAAAGCTACTGTGAGACGAGCTGAAATTGCAATTCTAGCCAACTTCAAGATGAATTCTGCATGACCTTCCTTGTTTTGCATGAATTTTAAGCACTATATGCTGTGCAATTTATCAATTTGGTGGTTTGGTTTTTGTTTTGTTTTTACAATAGAAGTTTGTTCTTTCTTGCTGCTAATCCTAAAAACAAGCAGAAGACAGCTGTATAGAATCAGTACATTCAAGTAAACAAATGCTGGGCTCTTATTTATCTCAAACCTGGATGTAATTCAACAGTATCAGGTAAAACGATATTGACTTCTTACCCTTAACATACAAATATAGCTCCAATGTGATTCTGGAAGTATTTATGTCACAGAAGTGCAAATTCAGTGTTCAAGTAAGCAGCAGGCAGTCTTAGAAATATAAAATCTGAGAGAAATACACGAGCTCCAATGTATTTTAAAATAAGGTTAGTGTTCCATCTCAGTGCCTAAATGAGAAGGAAAAAAGCCTGCCCATCATTATCCCAATTCACTCCAATCAACAGGAGATCTCCCACATCCTATCAACTTCATCACAGTTCAGCAATGTATTAACAGAACTTCTGGCACTGCAGTCATAAAAAAGCCTATTTCATTTTCTCCTTACAATTTGACTGCTACTTTAAAAGTACGGATTACTGTGTAATTCATCACTCCAGAGGGAAAGCAACTCCCCAAAGCTGAGCTCTAAACAAAAGCTTTAAGTAATTTTCATCAAAGAAAATCATTTTTAAATTCTTCCTGCAAGAAATGCTAGTTTTAATATGCCACACCAGCAGCAGCAAAGCTACATGAGCACAAAGCACAGCACAGGTAGACGAGCAAGGAATGCCTTCAGATAGTTTGTTCTGAAAGAAAACTAGAGAAGAGAGGATCTGAGATGGACAAGACTAAGGATGTGGGAGAGAAAACTCAAGTTTATGATTTCCTACCAAGTTGCTGAAAAAATACTTGGGTTTTTCAGTTGTTGTTTTTTTCCCCACCCTGTGCTTCACTGCACACGGGAAGATATGGCAATGGAAAAGCACCTAATATAGGACTACTGTGTAACTAGAAATTAAATGCAACACTGTACATGACTCCAAATATGAACTTGTCACTTCTCTGAGTATGCAGACACTATCTACATCAAAGAGTTTTAATTTAATTAATCACACAGCCTGCTGTTATTGACCTTTCAAAGCCATAAAAAAAATATAAATCACACAAATTATGCTAAGGGAGCAATAATAATTCCATTTGTTCACAACAATTACCGATAACAAAAGCATCTCAGCTTCCTGCCACAAATTGAGTTTATCTGAAAAAAAAAATAAAAATCCACTGACTAAAGAAACCCTATCTAGGAGAGTAACTACTTCTTTTAGGAATCTACTCTACCAATGATCAATATTGCAATATCATAGTTACTATGAAGCTACTACTACATGTTGGTGGAATTTCCACAGGTGCACAGGTCATTAAAAAAACATGCAGACTTAAATATCAGTATTCCTAAATCACCCAAGGGATTTTGCTAATCCAATTGAAAAATCCTTTGACAGCCAGCAAGGAGGGCTGCTCCTTCTCCAAGTCACTGAAAACATGACCTCAGTGCTAGCACATGTATGCTGACACTATAAAAAGAATTGACTTTAAAGTAATCACAGAAGATATTGCAAATAACGATTTAACGAATCTCGACCAGTAGAGGGCACCAGTCCAACTGCTCTGCACATTAAGCCAGATCTGGAAGGGTGAATGTACACACTTAAAAACCACTTAAATTTGCTTGGCTATAAATGTGTTTTGACATCCATTTCAAGACAGATATGAAATTGTGATAAACACAACAAATTTCTTTCTGAATAACAGGAGTTACTCAAGCATGCAGTCACTTTAATTCCTTGCCTGTCATCAACTGTAATAAATTCGGATATAAATTAAAAAATACTTTTTTTTTTTGACTGGATCATGAGACATGAAGCTTCCCAAGCAGGTAAGTTATCTGTTCATTCACTAAATCCATTAAAAAGAGTACAAACGTGAATGTTAGAGAATGAATCCGTAGTTAAGCAATCAGTGCTGTTTTTTTTTTCCCCCCCATCTCCTGCACTGTTTCAGCAATGTAAGAATTTAAGAAGAAATGAGTTTCAAAATGGTTATCATGAAAGATTAAAAACAAGCGAACAACCAGGGAGGTATGGAATCCATGGTATACAACAAACATTCAGCTCTTTTCTCTGCCTACTCCAAAATACCTCATTATTTTTGAGGGAAAGGCTTGTTTTGGCAACAACAACAACAAAACAACAGCAGAAAAAGAAACAGTGAAAAATAATAGTTGTGACACTACTGAACCACTTATTCACTAGTCACAGCCACAGCCTTATTTCCTCCTATTGCATGGAAAGTGAGCCTTTCTACAGCTACTGTTCTTTGGGTTCTGTGGGCAGCCCCATACCAGAACTACACCTGTACACAGGAAGCACAACCAAACCCTTCTGAAGGGACTGTGCCCCAGCAAGTAGTGAAGCATTCAGACCAACTGCAAGCCCACTAGCTGGAATCCATCTGCCTCTCCAAATGACAGAGCACCCCACAGTAACTGAAGTATGTATTCCCTATAAACTTAACCATGATTTTTCTGTAACACCATGAGCACACAAAGTAATCTACCAGGTGGGTAGAAAGACAGAATATCCATCCATAATGTCTCAGGATTTACAAGGCAAAACCAGCAACTGTAACTCCCTACAAGTTCTTGGCAGAGTTCAAGCAGACTAATATGGTTACATTCAACAAGCTGGTGATGCAGGTAAAACCCATTAGGCTATAAGTTTCTCCCAGAAAATCATACTGGTTGACTGCAGACCACACCACAGCCTTACAGACAACCTACCCTGTCCATTACTGAATAAAAGCCACTGTTCTAGAATTCAATGTCCTTCCTACAAGAACTGCATGCTTTATTATCACTAAAATGCCTTTAGCATTCCTCAAAATACTCAACTCACTGATTAGCAAAAATCCCTCAAGTGATTTAGAACTGACATTTAAGTTCTTGCGTTCCTGAACTGTTTACACAGGTTTGTCCTTTTCAGACAGCTTCTAACATAGAACCTCCACAGTGCTTTCTGTAATATTTAAATGTACCTCTAATCCAAGAAACCTAGATAAGGAGCAAGCAGTAGAAGCATTACCAACAACTCTGTAAGTTCCTTTTGCAACAAAAAGTAAAATCCCATTTTGCCTGTTCCTCTCAATGAGTTGTGCGTTTCTTGTTTTTAAAGAATGCTCTGGGTTGACGTTTTGTTTTCAGATTTCAAATCTTAATAACTGAAAGAGCTACCTTCCTAGTGCAAGGTAAACATTCTTCCCATCTGTTTACAAAACCTTGAGCAAGCACAGGTTATTCTACCTGGCCACACATCAGACAAAGTACACAGGCACATTAAAGGTAATCCCCAACACAGTCTGATGCACCCCTCTTTGGGGAACATCAACTCAGACCCGTACTTCACTGAAGTAAGACAGCCTCCTACTATCTTGGGGCACTGGCTCCTTTCACCCATGTCTTGCCTACCTGAGAATGACTCCAGAACCATTTCTGAGTCACCACATTAAGCCCAGATTTATACCCTTGCGATCCCTTCAAGTGAGCTTGGAAGCACCTCATTGTGTAAACATATAAATGAAGTCATAAACTGCAGAGTTTCAGTGCTGGGAACATAAAAATCTTGAGTAAGTTATAATGTCATTTCTCCTTTCATACAGTCTGAGGTTGTTAAATCAAACTGCCCACAGAAGATTTCAGACAAGGCTAATATTTTCTTATATTTACAAGGCCAGACTTATTAAAAGTCTCTAAAATAACAGAACTATCTAAGTTTAAACAGATTCTCAGATTCTGAAGTACTGTGCCATGTACTGCAAAGAATTCACTATAGCAGCTATCTTACATCCTTTTCTAGACACACAGAAACATACAGCTGCAAAAAAATTGAGTTCCAAATTTTTGCCTCATTCAGCATAACATCCCAGAACACATTCCTCACCATGTGACACAGATCCTGGTGATAAGAGCTGAGAAAGCCTGACACACGCATTTCAGAAGTAAGATCTCTCCTTACGCGTGACTTTCCATTTTGATATTAAGAGGCCGATGCGGAGCTACAGTGAGTTTTGGCACCCTTTCTCCAATAGAGTTTGGCAAGTACTTCCTTACCAAGATCCTACAAACTCACGTTCAAAGTGTCCAACACGGCACGCGCCACAGTTCCACTTCACAGAACTGCTCACTTTTCATTGTAGCTGTCGTTTTACAGCCAGCTCAAGAAGTACAGCGGTTTGCTAATGCCAGCATGATGCTATTCTTTACTTTTGATTTAACACAGCCTTGTTCCACAGTGCTCTCAGTAACGTCCAACAGCAAACAACTGCCACCAGCACTGCCAACCTCGCACCACGCGAAGCTAAGACGGAGGTGTTTACCTCTATGGTAGGGTCATACTCGTCCACAAAGTGGTTCTGAATGAGCTGTATCGTCAAGGCGCTCTTGCCCACACCACCAGCTCCAACGACAACAAGCTTATACTCTGTCATTTTTTAGCAGACCTGGAGGCAGAGAAAGCAGCGTTAGGCAGAAAGGGCTGGGATCAGACCGGCGAGGATGCCGTCGGTGTAGCTTCATCCACTATCGCGTTCCTCCACTACTACCGCAAAGCGGTTCCCTCCCGGAAAGAGAGGACAAAAAGCTCCCAAAGGAAGAGATTCCTCGGACAGGCTCCCGTTCCGCACCGCTTTCTTCCCAAGTTCCAGCGGCGCGGCAGCCCGCCCCGCCGCCCATCGAGCCGGGAGCGCAGTCGCCGGCCGCGGAGGCTCGGCGGGACGGGGTCGCGGCTCTCACCTCTCCCCCCCTCCTCCCGCCCAGCCCCGGCACCGCAGCGCTGCGAGGGCGCTGGCACGGGCTCGGCACCTCCGCGGCCCGGCCGCCGCCCGCCCCGCCCCTGCTCCCCCAACGCGGAGCCGGCGGGGCCGCCTAAGTTTGCGAGCCGGCCTCGCGGGTGGGATGCGGGGCGACGAGGGGGGGGAAAAGGGGGAGCGGCGCGAGGCGCGGCATCGACTCAGCACCGGGCGCCGGGCTCCCGGAGGGCGTTGGCCACCTGTCCCGCCGCGCCGCGGGGACGGGAGGCGAGGGGCGGGCGCGGGCCGCTCGGGTGACCGCCGTGCGGCCGCTTCCCGCGATAAGCGGCACCGTAGGGCGAGGCGGAGGGGGGAGGGCGACCGGCTGCGGAGAGCCGCTTCTCCTGCCCCGCCTCGGCGGGGAGAGGGGGAGAGAGGGAGGAGGGGGGGGGGGGGGGGGCGCGGCCCGGAGGTCGGGTACCGGTACCTGCCCGGCGCTGCGCGGGCCGCGGGAGCACGCCGGCGTCTCCCTGCCCGCCGCGCGCGGCGCCCGCTCCGCGTCCCTTTCCGTCCCGGTCTGAAATGGCGGGGGACGGGGAGGGCCGGGGCTGGAGCTGCCGAGGGAGACGAGCGCCGAGCGGGCCGTCCGATGGATGAGAGCGATCGATGCGCTCCGCGCTCCTCGGCCCCTCCCCTCGCCGCGCCGCCTCAGCCGGCCGGGGGTGGGAGAAGCGGTGGGGGGGGGGCGGCGCTTCCCTCCGCAGCCCGTGGGAGGGGCCGCCCGCTTGCGGGGCGGCGGCGGGAGGGGCGAGCGGCGTCCGAAGGAGCGGGGCGCTGAGGAGAGGGAGGCTTCGCTGCCAGTGCCCGCCTTCGCCTTGCGGGCAGTGCCCCCTGCCCGCCCGGCTGCTGGGCCGCGGCGGCGTGGGAAGCCGCCTCGGCGAGAATAAAGCGAAGCTGTTCGATCCGTAGCCGGTCGGAGAAATGTCAGACGGGCCTCGCGGAGTCGCCGTGAAGCTCAGGCAGCCGATGGCCATTGGCTGATTTCAAAATAACGTGCGAGGCTTCGGCGTTTTGCCGCCGAGATGCTCAGTCCAAAAGTTAGCGAACATAAACGCTTTGCTTTGTTTTGTTGTTAAACGAGCTGACAATTGCGGAATTAAGCCCGTTTTCTTACTAGAGGCCAAAAGCTAATTCCTGGTAACCGAGGAGATGTGACGGGGGGCCCTCTGAACACACGCACTGCGAAGCTTGCTCCTAATAATGGAGCCTGCTCACGGGCTGGCTGCAGCGATGCTGACTGGCTTACACCAGGGATTAATTGGAGCCGTTTTGCTTTCCCTCTTAAAAAATGGAAGGTCAAAAATAAACACAGCGTGCCTACACATCTGGCGATCGAGAGATTTAATTTGAGAGGCCGGAGCTTTGTTCTCCACAACTGCGTGTGACCCGACTTCCAGCTTCTTTGGTTCTCAGCGTGATTCTGGGCCGTACCCATCTGAGCAGCAAGGCCGTTAACCCTTTGGGACTGCGCCATCTAATTTAGAAAGTCTGTTCCTGTCATTAATTGCTGCAAATAAGCTGAAGCCCCCTTGCTGCTTTTTGATGCTGCTCCCTGGCGCTAAGGTTTGCTCAGACAGCAAACGCACCTCGGAGCTGCTGTGTGAAAAATGCTGTCTTTTCAGGCAGAGCCTAGGAAAGGTCGGACGAGCTGCTCTCCTTGTGTTCTGGAAATCAGCTTTCTCACTGAAACCATTGTGTCATTGAACCCAGTGACAGAAGTCCTATGCACTCCTGTGGGAGCCTGTGTAAGGATGCATATATGCAGTGGGAGGGTGTATGTTGTTATGAACTGCAGAGGAAACGAAATTGGTAAGCATCTTGTGATCCCTGTTTCTCCTCACTCCATAGACGTTTGTAACCTGGTCGTTTTTGTATTCAGTGTTCTTACTAGATTGTTTCTAATACTCATGAAAATACATGTGGCAGTGTAACATACAGAATCATCTCACAAATGAGTGCTAAAACGGAGTGATTCAGATTGCTTATTAAGTAGACTGTCTCGCATGAGCAGATGTAAAAACCTAAAGAAAAACCTGCTTTCAAAGAACAAGTAGCCCGGTGGTAAAACCACAAGCTTGGGATGTGGGAAACCCACATTCCCATCTGTGGTGTGAAAGAAGCAAAGAAAGGATTTGAATGCAGATGTTCGGTAACTGAAGTTAAGTGCCCTGATCAGCTCTCTTAGGATAGCAGGATCTCACTTTGGTATTTTGCTTCCCCTAGGAAAACTGTGTGAGTGTTGTGGTTCTTCCTAACGCAGTGGGAAAATGACTGTGTCGCAGGAGAACTTGCCCCGTCCTGTACATAATGCTGATGTTCCACAAACAGCTTTGATGGCTTGCTCTCATCTATGGAGCTTTATATGGGGAGAAGCTGTTCATCTTCAAGCCCATACAGTCACTGCTAGGATCAGAAGAGGAGAGAACCTCCTCTGTGAAAGACTCAGGTCCTGATGACAGCTTGAATCCCCGTGTCTCCATATGATCTCAGTGAAATGTGCAAACAATCATTGTGTGAATAGTTGGAAGACAAAAGGAATTGCTGGGATTCTGGAAAAAGCAGGATACAAGGTTTGATTTCTTTGCTGTGTACAGATTTGTTCATAAATGTCCACTACAAATTTGCTGTTTGCTCTCATTTAAAATTATTTTAGAAATGCCATCTCAGGCTTATGGGTGAAGTGGTTTGACAACAAGCTGAAATAAATGAACTAGTCAAAAATATTAAGTTACGTGTTGTTGAAAAGGCAGCACAAGTGGGCCTCCTAGATTTTACAGAAGTGTTGTTCAATGAGATACCAACTTCATTCTAGTGATTGTTTCTTCAGAGCAATTTGCACAGACAGTTATTAGCTTTGCACAGGTGAAGATGTCTAAAATACCAGACGCTTCCGTGTGCTGAAGCTAAATGCTTTTGTTAAGTTAAAGCATATTTATGAATTCAAAGGCTTCCCCATATTTGCATTAAAATATTTCAGTCCTCTGGATCCTCCCAGAATATGGATCTTTGAGGGCTCGCAGGGTAAACCATCAATCCCAGCTCCCTCGTGAAATCAAACACCAGGCCCAAATGCAGGTATAACCCCTTCAGCCACACATTTACCTTATTCAGATGTACCCAATCCCAAACATTATACAATAAACTTGATGTCATTTTAACGTTGAGAATGCATGAGCTTTCACTACCTGACTGTCAGCACTTGTGGGGTGGGAGGAGGAAATGTAAAAATGCAGCTTCAGACTCAGTATAGATAATAAGCTTTTTCTGACAGAGATTGTTGGACAAGCTGAGACAAGAGTTAATTTTCCTGTGGTTTTTCCTGGTGTTTAACCCTATGCAAAGCAGATGCAAAGCCAATGGAGAATGACTACAGGAAGATGGGTGGGTTTGTGCAACTTAAAAGTTTGCCTGCTGTGAGTTAAAAAAAAATACCAGTAAAGAGAATTTGTCAGACACGGTTAGGCCAAGGGTTCGTGGCCATTGCAACTGGCAATGTGGCACATATTGTCAGATCATCACCATCAAACCTTCTGTCCTGGCCAGGCATGAGCTACAGTGCTAGGGTTTCTGGTGGTTTTGTGCTTTTAGGCTACAATTATGGTGCCTTGTTCAAGGACAGACGCTGCCTGAAGTGGCAGGTAAGGTGTGTGGATGACAATGTTCCTGACCTAGCTATGTGAGTTTGTACTGACTGTGCATTTGGTTTTATGCAGGCACCCCTGAGCGGCACTGGAAACATCTCTGCTGTGTGGGGTGTACCAGCCTTTAGTTTTTACCATTTTGGCTTCTTCTCCTGTGAAAATAAAGACTTCTAAGGAAATCCTGCCAATTTCATTATACCACCCTATTGCTAGTAAGACCACGAGATTCGAAGTCCTATCTAGAGAAGCACAAATGCCCTTACAAATTTTTCTCATCTGACACAGTAGAATACAATCATAGTCTCTAATTCTACTCAAGACAGGATCTACAAGAGGCATACAGTAAAAGATGATGAACTTAAATACAGAAGTTTTCATATCCATAGATAAATATATCTATGCATGCAATTTAAAATATATGAATTAAAATTATACACACTATAGTTCTCACATGGTGTTAATTTCTGTGCCCTATCAAATTTACTTAGTAATTTTACATGTGTAGACTGAAGTTTAACATGTATGAACTCAGATTGCATGTGAATGTATTTTTTCATGTTACTGTAAATTCTCCTCAAGTTATCTGATTGATCCCAAGAAATCCACAATCCATAAACTGAAAATTACCTTTGAAATGCTCCGCTATGTGAAGGACAAGTCTACATTCTGCTCCTTCAGCTTCAGTGACAGCTAATTTGTCCACTGTGCAATGCTTTTCAAATTCTCCTTTTCTGTATGTAGGATCTAAGGAGAGGTGGCTAATATATTTTTCTGCAGTAACATTAGATTTGGCTTGAAAGTGATGCGCTGAGATATGCCACATTCTAAATATTTGTAAATGGTTTGACTTTTGGTTTAATTCAGCTGTCTCTGACTTTTTGAGTATGTTCCTCTGCTAAAAATGGGGTGGGGAGAGAGGAACAGTTCAACTGTGAGCTATTCTTCAGAAAACTGGATGTTTTACCATCCCACCAATGTCATCTGGCATTAATTATCATAGCATCTTGCTAATTACACTGTCAGCATACAGCCACTAAATTCAAATACAAAGAGAATTGTTAAAATGTCCCAATTTAACTTTGGTATTTCTTTTAAAGCATCATTCTTCAAGTTTTGTGTGTATATGGGATATCATCCAAAGCCAATGAAGTTAATGGGCTTTCTTCAGATTTGGCCCAAAAACATTTGGAAAAATCAGCGGTGTGTCCAAACTGCCTCTCTAAATCAAGCAATTAGGTACTTAGCTCCTATTGTTGGTGCAGCACAGCACGCAAGACACCCTGATATGCAGCTCTGCAGAGCTGATGTGTCTCCCGTGGGACTGAAGGCTACATCTGAAAGGGAAAGAGAGCATTGGACACAGTATGAGTTCACCGTCGGTTTGTGCCCATGCCAAATAGAAACTGACTGGAGAAATCAAGTAGTGGAGGGAAAATGGCACGTTGAAGTTAAAATACAAGTGCTAACTCACATGAGTGGCACCTGAATTGAGCCATGAATTGTTACGTGAAAGGTGAAGCCAGTTTTCCAAAACCTCTTTGTGCACTGCCAGCACACTGGCATGTTGCTGCAATCTGTGTCTTCCATGTTGTGTGAGGGTTGGCTGCTTGGTGATGCTCTGCTGATGAATTTAGTGACTCCTTCAGCTGAGGAGATCTTGGGAGAAGGATGAGTGCCTGAGCAGATCCTGTACTTTGCCTAGAGCAAAACAGTGTCAGCAGAATTCCTCCTGCTTAAAGCACTGTGCCAGCGGTGAGGGGATTCTACATGTGTGGCTGAGCCAGGAGCCACACTGGAGCCAAACACTGGGTTAATCCTGCCTTTTAATAGCAGCCCTGCTCTCAGGAAATGGCAGTTCTGTCACCTGCACACGTCTGGCTCTATGTGTTACCTTCACCTTCCCTTCAGCATCGCTGGCCTTCACTCACTGGCCTTCACACACATCCCTGAATATTATTAAAACTTTGAGACCTAGCTGATTTCTAGCTCACCAGGGGTTTTGTTTCTCTGGAGTGTGGTAAAACTATACATCTCCTTGAGATAATCAGAAACACATGGAAAAATATTAAAATGTTGCATAAAGAGAAAAAGAATGAATTTCTTTCTTTCCATCTACTCTTTTGCTGCAGACTTTTTACTTCAGGAAAAAAAAATGTTGTCAGGACTTCGAAAATTACATCCCCTTTTCCACACCAATGGTCTTTTGCCTGTTTTGCCTAGACCTCTAGGTTGGGCATGTTGCCACAGCTCAGGACAGCGCATGAGGACCTAAAGAAGTTGAAAGCATTCCAGCAGAAGTAGCTGTTCACATATGTCTTGGACAGGATGTATTTCCCCATCTCCCCTGGGAAAATGAAAGCAGAATCCCAGGGCAAGCCTTCATCACAAACTGCTTCATTTGGGAGATGGCTGAGTCAAGGTATGAGCCAGCCAGGAGATCTAGTTGCCTGGAAAAGCCAGAAAACCTGCACACAGCAAGAGGTCCTGCGTGAGTGGCACACATACGCAGCTCTGTGGCTAGAACATGGCCCACAGTTGGGTTGTCCAAATGATGGCAGCATTGAATCCCTGTGACTTGAGTGTTCGTGCACACCAGTGCCAAAATCTGTGTGGTCACGGTGCATTTACCACACCACTAAATCGCAGTGATGGGATTTTATGTGGGGAGAGAAGCAAGCATCATCCACGTTTCCAGACACAGGGCCCTTGAAACAGAGCCTGCTTGTACTCTTAGTAGATTATCCTGTAAGCGGAAACCAAGTCTGAATATACCAATTTTTGTGCTCTCACTTGGTAGAAGGTAAGCCACATGGGACAAGTCCTGTGGCCAGACCCTCCAGCAGCATGATGAGATATGGTACAAGCAGGGTGATACCAGCATGTCTCCTTGTAGCAAGTTCTTCTCAGTGCAGCAGCAGCAACTGCATGGCTTCCCACATACAGCTCCTGCCCCTTGCCTCACCATCCTGTTCTGCTGTCCTTGCACAACACCTACAGCCAGACCAATTACACTTATCTTAATGCATGTACATTGTTTTACAGCAACCTGCAAAACAATTATTTGATCTCAATTTAGGCCTTTAGTTGCTACTTTAATACAAGTGGTAATATACGAATAAACACAGAAAGAAGTAGGATGTATCTGCAGCACCAGCAGCAGCACAGATAACTGTTTCCTCACACCTTGACACACTCCAATGCTAGAACTGCATTTTCAGGAAGGGTCACCATCATGGAGATAATAGGTCATGCTTTGCTGCGCTGTAACTCAGTTTTCATCCCATTTCATTTCAGAAGATTCCACTGTACAGTTATTTATCAGCTCACACACTCAGAATTGATCAGGAACAGCTGCATTTGTTGCAGACATGAACTGGAATAAATCACAGCAAAATTGTCTAATGCCAGTTAGTAGAGTCCAGCAGCAGTATGCAGCCCTAGGAAATGCACCTATAACCACTGCAAGAACGTGAATGCGTGCTGAAGGGTAGCACATATACTCAGAGATGGCCCTAAAAGTATAAAGGAAACTTCTGTTTAACCACGACTGTGGGATTTTTAGGATCACTTGCTTTTGCAGAGGCAGTTAAATAGATCCTGACATAGAGTACCAAGGAAGGAAATGTACGTGTTTATTTTGGAGTGTTTGGGTCACTGGATAGAAAGCTTATAGGAAAATGGAAAACATGCAGCAGTAATTCATTTCTAAAGGGAAGGAGGAGAAAAGTCAAGGAAATTCCCTCGCAGTCTGCTTGGAGCCAGGTTTTCAGCTGGTGTAAATCTGCAGTCTAGGTTAAAATTATTGGAAGCAATTCACGTCTTGCATCGATAGAAAGCAATCCCGCAGTGATGAGTTCCACTGGTTGGTGCTTTGAGGCCCTAAGAAGGGCCAGCATTACAGAGTCCTGCTACAGGCCAGTGTCCTGCACCAGGGCAAGACCAGGGTATCACTCTAGGGTCAGATCCAGATCAGATCTGTGGCGGTAGAGCCAGGGAGCAGCTCCAGTCCCTTGATATGTGCCGCTGAGTCTCAGCCTCTTTCTCTCCTCTCACCACCCAGCATTAAAATAAAATTTGAGCTTTGAAACAAAGATGCCAGTTTGTTTGGCCTTAGATACCAATTCGCAACATCTTTACAGGTAGAAAGCATATTCTTCACAACCTCCTCAATATGTTTACATTATCAACTGTTAATTTTTTTATTGTGTATCATTGAATTTGATGCATTAAGACTTTAAAGCAGGTTGTCCCTTCTCTCTAGGAATTTCACAAATAAATCACTGACATGCAATACAAATTGTCAGAGTCAGGGACACACTATACAGTAAAAAGGCACTGGATAACCTTTTGCACTAGAATGTTATTTTTAAGTGCTTTAATAAAGAGCACTATTGTTGTTTGAAAATATATTGCTATGGTGAAAGGAGTTAATGGCTTGCACATGATGTATTACACCCCGATGCATTTCTTCACAGAAAAGTTAAAAATCCCAAGCACACGAAATTGTTAAGGACACTCTGTGGGTTGAAGCTCTCCTCTTTGTCTGGGAATTTAGACCTTTCTTGATTCCCTTTGTGTAATGAAGCAGCAATATAAAAGCCGGGCATAATGATCCAGGCACTTTTCCACACCATGGGGTCAGCCCTGGGGAAGGATTCCTCCTAGTCAAAGGCTGGGATGGAAGCAAGAAAGGGGTGTTGGATGTGCCTGAGCAGCTGCTCTGGGTTTTGGGAGCACCCTGAAAAGAAAGGATGCCAAAGCATTGGTTTCTTGGGGCAAGTAGTGTTTGTGCAAAGGGGAATTGACTGCATGCTGTTTTTAGCCACCCTTGTGGTAATCAGCAAGTGTCTGTACGCACTTTAAATAGACACATTACCCTAAGGAAATACCCAAGTCAGCACCTCTGTATCCTGCTCTCAGAGAGGAAACCTGACCTACAGAGCATCAAAATTTGCTGCTGCTTGGTGAAGGGGCCAGAATATTTCAACTAAGGCTGCTGCCTGCTTTTCTTGGAGAGATGTGGCCATCACGCACAGCTCTGTTCTCACAAGTGTCAGTTTTCCAGTGGGGTGATTGCAGTTACAGAGAGGAATTGCCCCATAGTCACATGAGTAGCAATGAGAAGAACCCAGCTTCAAGCACCTGCTTCCTGAGAAAAGCAAGAAGGCTGTGATCCAGTAATTTATTAGATTCTACCTTACTCATTTTTCTTCTCACTAATTTCTGTTGAAAATACATATTTCCAAATATTTATCCCACAAAGTTAGTGCTCTTTTGTCTAATATGCAGCTTTTACCACATGAATCATTTAAAACTGGACAAGGCAAACCACCAGAGACTGTGTTGAGCAAAATGAAGACAAAGTTACAGTTGATCAGAACAGACAAGACAGTCTTCCCCCTTTCTCACTGTCTACGAAAGTCAGTTTTGCACTGGAGATTTTAAACTGCCGTGATGCTTGGGACAGTAATTCTAAAAGGAGCTTCACTGAAATACTTCTCTCTAAAGAGGTTCTCGTAACCAGGTGACGTTTGGAAAAAATGACTTCCAAAATAGTATTTAAATACATATATAGAAGAGAGAAGGGAAAAAAAAAAAAGAAAGAAAAAAAAAAGGGGCACAAAAAGGCATTTTGGACCTTAGCAACAGACATATCTATTAAAACTGAATTTTGTTATCTCAGTGTAGTCAGGAACCTAACAGTTAGGAACAAGAAGCAGACAGCTTAGTATACTAGATATTTCGTACAGTGTTTTACATCAGAATCTAGTTGTATAAACTAACATAAATATACTGAAGTCAATGAAGCTACTCAGGAATGATCCTATTATGAGTGAGATCAAAAGTAACTGTAAAAGCATATTATTTCTTAAAACTTCATTAACATCAGATTCAGTGGGAGAAATGTTTTTTTTTCTTCCCTAACACCTTTCCTTTATTATTTGTCAGACGTTATTCAGACTCACCTGAAAAATCCATCATTTTAAAAAATGTATGTTTTGGATGAGATGTGATAAATATGCCAATTCAGTTTCCCAAGGAATCAAATACACTTAAAGTTTTTTGTAAGAGTAAGTCCAGGGAAATCAGCTTTACAAACATACACTTCAGCCTCTCAAATGTTTAAATGAGAATTCCTCACATTTGCCTCCTTCCGTAAAGCCCATCTTTATCCCAAATTTGCCTTTTGAATTGTTAATTCACATTCTCAGTTTTCAAAGGCATCTAAGTGACTCCTTGGGCTTAGCTGACAGCCCACTTCATTCATGTAGCCCCAAGTCAGAGAGATATGCATTTCTAGAGCAGTTCCTTGTCAGTGGACCTTCCCCGAATAGGTCAAAGGATGAAAAGTATCATTGTTAAGAAGCAAACGTGAATCTCTGGGTTTGTCACCCTGTCAGCTCTTGATTTTGCCGCATTCACACTCACATGCGGCATGAGGACTGAGCACAACTGAGCTGTGGCCAAACCACCCTTGTGGCCTTAAATCTGTCCAGATGGCAGGCATCCCTGCTCCTCTCAGAGGCAAGATCTCACTTCAGTGAGAGGCCAGGGCTTCTGACTTGCATCTCCTGCTGAGCTCTGAGCTCTGCAGAAGCCAGTATTGCCAGTTGTGGAGATGGAAGCATGTGGTTACTGATAAAGATGTTCCCAATCTTCTTCCTTCTGCAGGAAGGCTGAACCATACCAGGAGTGTGGACCAATGTGGCATTTGCCCCCAGGCCCCACTTGTGAGGAGACAGACTGTCTTATGGGCATGCTTAAGAAATGTTATCATGCGCAGTTTGCATCCATCTGGATGAAAGCAGTGTCAAAACTGGAGAAGGGAGAGTTTCCTTATGCTGTGTAGATGTAGCATACGTGTTTCTGACATGACACTGTGCAGGCTTCTGCTTTATTTGGCCTGTCTGGAAGGTATAGTCTATGGCTAGTGATTTTTAAGGAGCAGAGACTGCACAGTTTTATGGAGAACGTAGCTAAAGAGTTAATGAAATCCTCAAAAGCTTTTCTTTTTCTTGTTGGAACTGCCCTACTCATGACTGGCATGGGCTTTCTCCCACCTACCGCAGGCACCATAGATGTGTTTGAAAGCCTTATTCACAACAGCTGAGAAGTCACACATGATGAGTGCTCCTAAGCACACTGTCAGTACAAGATTCTGACATTCTCTATTGCCTTGTTTAAGTTTCCAAATTATGTTTTAAGAGGCTAGATAATTTTGGTGGCATTCTCCATGTGTTTTGGTTTTTTTTTGTGTACAGGGAGTGGCTACTCACATTCACAGATCAGCCCCAAAGTAACAATCTAAATTCATTTACGCTATCTCTTCCCAGTAGGTCCTGTGTGCAGGTTAGCAGCCCTCTATAACCATTAATCCTGTAAGCCACTGATGAGCACAAGCAACGTGAACCCAGTGGTTTGGCCTCCCTGCTTTTGCGGAGAGAGGCCAGGCTGACCTCTCACACAGCATAGAACAAAGCCTGCCCAGGCACTTCTGCAGCAGGCTCAGAGCTCATCTGCGAGGTTTTACATGCCTGTGAAATCATCACCTACCAGTGATGCTAAATCTTTCTTCATGACATGTGTCAACATAAGCTTTGTGGTACAAAAGGATAAAGATGCTGAGGCAAATACATCTCTGTAGGAGATGCACTTCTGCTCTTTCCACAGCGTGCTTGCCAGGGAGGGTTCACCTGCCACCAGTGCTGCTAATGCAAGGAGCATGAGAAGAATGATCTACTTAACCAGGGCACGTGGATGGGGCAAGGGGAAGAGTGAAAGCCTGATGATGTGAAAAGCGGATATAGTAATGTGTCAGCGTAAGAGCTGACAGATCATTCTCGATCAAGAAAACAAATACAGAAGCACAGCTCTTGCTTTTTGTCAAGAGCAGTTCTTCACAAAGAAGGAATGTCACTTAGTGGCCTTTAAAGAACTCTTCTGAAACGCCTATAAAGCATCTGTGCTAGTAAAGCTTACAAATCTGTTTGAGACCCAGGAATGGAAGATGATATAGGACTGCAAAATGTCATTGTGCAAATAGTATAGTTCACCAAAAATAAGATCCTGAAGACTGTTACCCCTGTCCTCACCCTACAATTATGGAGACTGAATGACTGTGGAGCACAGTGTTTAGGACACCATGGAATACATTTGGCTTCCAGGCAGTTCTCAGAGCACCTTGACATACATAATTAGCAAGGATGCTGATGTTTATTTAGGACTAGTGGCTGTGAAAAAAAATAGAGCAAAGAGATTTCTGGGGGGTGGGCAATAATCAAGGCAGTAAAGTCCTTTCTCTCTTTTCTTTTGCTTTTTCTCTTATATTTTTTATCCTATAAACAAATCGACCCCCATCTCTACCCAGTTAATTCACGTAACTCATGCTTTCTTGACAGCTAAAGCATGTAATGCAAGATTACTTTCTTATGTTCCTTCTTGCTCTCTATTCTTCCATTTCATTCTTGCTATATCATCTTAGAGCTAGATCTCTTACAGTTTCAAACAGATTTCAAGAGCCTACAGTCAATCTGACAGAAGGCAGCAGAGAATGAGCTTAGCTTGCTCTTTTTCCTCAATAGCTCTCTTTGAGATAAAAATTCCCCTTTGCCACATAGATTCCTAAATGAAAGAGTAATTTCTGATTTGCTTTCACGAGTCTTTTGATTTGCTTTTTCAGATTGTGTCTTATATTTGTCCTGCTCCTGCTTACTTATACTTATAGACCAGTATTATCTTACGTCACTCTTGTATTTTCATCAAAACTTTCTTTTTAACAACGAAACATTCCTTAGAAATAGTTAACATCTAAGTTTTCCCAAGCTTAGAAAGTGAAATCAGTCTGAAATTTCATTTGTCTATGAAGCTCAAATAAATATTTTTTCCAGTTTTAAAAAAGCTTAAAATTAACTTTGCTTCTTAAAAAGATACGGTCATATTTGCACATGAACTTTGCAGTTCATGTCCATCCTTTAAACTTTAATTACAAAAATACTCATTGACTGAAGGCAGAGAAAGAATTAGTATCACAGTACAATCGCAAATAGAAGTTGTGTATATATATATGAACAAACAATACAGTTAGAGTGCATTACAGAAATCTAATTCAGCTGGCTTGATTTGAGTCTATTCTGTTCTGCAGTTTCTTTGCTTTTAAGGAGAAACAAGATAAAGGCTGGCTAGGTGAGTACAAAAGTGTATCACATACATTCATATGCAGGAATCCGTTAGTAAAATCCTATTCAAAAGCCGTATATTGCAAGACATTGTATAGAGACAAACGGAATTCCTGTCTGATGACACATTAAAGGCAAAAGGGAAGAAAAATCAATTTTTACAGAGGTAAATCTTAACATAAAACACAGTAATGTCAGTGCTGTGTCTTTCCATTAACTTCCCTTGATTTCAGACCATATCTGTCCATACACGTGTATGTGTGCACACGTACACCAAAAAAAAAATGTTCCACCTACGTTTACATTTAACTTAGATGCAGGTCTTGGAGTGACAGCAACTGCGCATATTAGAGTACAAGATAACATTGAAACAGGAATCCAGGCTTTACTTGGCAATGAAATCAATATCTACATTGTTTAATTGCTGCCATTCTCTTCAAATATGTGTCCTTCTAACAGTTGTACTATGTCAGAAGCAGGTAATGAGAGAAGATCTGTCTTGGACAGTAGCAAAGGAGACTAGAAATAAGGGATTTTTATAGAGCAAAACAGGCATGCATTTCCATTTAAGCAAGCTGTTCTATGAAAAGCAGAAGGTACACAAATCCTACACTGAATGCATGAGCTACAATGGTAGCAAAGCAGAGTTTTAGCTGTGTGGGGGCAGGGTAAGAATGCATCTTTTCTTTTAGCAACATTTCAAGAACGGTTTCTGACAAATGTTTGAAATATTTTGTGTGGCATTTAACGATGTCACATCAGAAGTCCTTCCTCAGCCCTTAACAGATGCTATTGTCTTTATCAAATACGCTTTTTCAAAGCATGCTTCATCACTACTAAACTTGTTATAATGAAAACGTGGCAAACAAATAGCTCAGATGCTTGAGGAAAGGAGCCAGTGTTACAAAGTCTAATGCTTGGAGGACGGTTTTCAAACATAAGCTCAACAAAATACTGTGCCCTATCCCCAAACACAAAAATCGACCCAAATGGGTGTGTTTATGTCAATATGAACTGCCAGACACCAAATTACATGCTTAGATTTAGCTCTTTCTTGTGAACACTGACGCCCTATTTGTCCTCTAGCCTATTATGTAGGAGGCTGGCTCCTACATAAAATAATGATACCTTTTACCTAAATCCTACTTCCTAGACTATTCCAAGCTTTTCCCAGGCTAACAAGAGTAACATTAAGCTCAAAATCCTGTTGAAACTTCAGCTAACAAATGCATTCTCTCTGTTCAGCTTACTTAATTTAAATTATTAAATAAAACACCAACAAATCTGTGCAGCAGTTTTTAAATTGCAGTTTTTTTTACAGAGCTCATACAACGTAAATGTATAGAGTCAGTCAAAATGTGCTCTATTTCAGACACAGACACAAAAGGGAGTAGAAATTTGCTCAGAGCATAGTGTACATCAGTGGCTTTGAAATCTCTTTGTGTGAAGGGATTTTTATAAATGACGTATAGAAGTGCTTTTTGCTCATTTCAAGGCATTTTTTCTTTTGGTTTACAGTCAGACTAATGTAAGTGGTTATGCTACTGTTGATCATTTACAAATTGGGGTATGAATAAATAAGGCAGACTGTTTATACTTTCATTTTCAAATTGTATGTTCTACTTGTACTGAAAATGCATAACTTGAATGTTGAATCCGCAAGAGAGTCACTATAAAGGAAGGATGCACATGGTTAACTGCTCCTGGTTATATAACATCTTGCTTGCAGATATTTCCTTTTGCAGACTCTAATGGGAGATGAGGCTAGATCAATGTTTCAGTTTATCTAAACCAGCAGAGTTTACAACGGAGAAAAAGAGTGGGTGGGAGGAGAAGAAAAGGGAGGGGAGGCCAGAGGGAAAAAAGAAGCAAGGACATTTCAGTTGTTGTCTATCTATGTTCTAAATACAGGATTCTCTGATATACTGATACATAATTCATGCTAGCAATTTCATACCTTGGAAATACTTTGCACAGACCTGATGATGTTACGCTTATTTTTTCTCCACCTCTTTAATAAACAGTGCCATCAGTTGATTTTCCTCTCACCCTGAGTCATTTCCTCTTCCGTAGCTTCAAGCTCTTTTAGCCTACAAGTGACACTAACCACCTCTCCACCATGGGAGTCCTTCAAGTCTCTCTCAACAGCAGCCAGCTCACAGCAATTACTTGTTACTGTTTGGGGAATCTATTGTGACACTTGCCAGGGCGTGAATTTAGTTACTGTGGTCTAAGTGCCCGTGTGATGCTCATACTCTGTACTAAAAGGGCCTTTTTGTGGTTCCCAAGCAGCCTATGCTAAAACCACATGCACTCATCCACATGAAAAAAATAGTACAGAGTAGCTATTCCTTGCTACGTGTATGGAGATTATTATTCCAACTCTACCCTTCTGAATTAAATACTGTCTATTTTTATAAAACATACAGACAAATGCTATCTTCTGTTATCTCTTCCACGCTACCAACAGCCAGCAACTTTGGCTTTATAAAATATGGTCTTCCCCAATTTCCCTATTTTTTTCACACACATTTCAAAAGTGACGTTTTATAGACTTTACTGTAATATCACCAAAAAAAAAAACAAAAAAAAACCCACAGCTTTTTTTAGCCAAATTAATGCCGGTGAGATGTTGCTATGGAAATTATTAAAATACAAACAGCTTTAATCTGCAACCATTTTGACGGGGGGGAAAAAAGACAAATACTTATATCCTTTGCAGCTCTGAAAATCAACCAGCCGACCAATCAGCAGGACTCTTGAAGAGAACTACTGCAAATCCAATTTTTCCTCTGATGTGTCCTTTTATTCTCCCAGAGTCCCACCTGGGCACACTTTGTAGGAAGTGCAAACTAAGCCAAGTTTTCTGCAGTTCTCATGAGGCAGCAGCATTTCAGCAGGCAGAGCTGGAGGAGTCAAGCAGGAAGAGTCAGTGCACGATTAGGGAGAGATGGGTGCTTCTAGGGCGCGTCCTGAGGAAGGGCTTTGGGCTTTGGAAGGAGCAGAGTGTGCTGGTGGGAAATGGGTTTTGGATGGATAGTGGAGATGCTTGGAGACCAAAGTTGCATTTGCATGGGTTAAACAAAAATTTCCAGTTAGACAAGTCACCAAGAATTAATTAATGCTACTATCCTATCAATTATCTCTAGCTTCCATATCTTCATTTGTACTGTTAGAAATACGGTAGATCAATTCAAAACTTGGTGCTAATTGCCTGTGGGACTTACAACAGATTTCAAAGGACTTGCTGCAGCAGGACCCAGGAGCAGCTGCAGGGGTGCTGGGGCTCCCCAGGAGCTGCTACAGCCACCTACCCATGCACAAAGAAACTCATTAATAAATTCATTGACTTCTGAATTGAGAGCTGAACGTGAGCCAGAATACCACATGAAGCATACGAGGTATGGTAAGAACAGCTTTATGTGCTGGCAAACCTCCACCATGGTGATTTGCCCTCCAGGAGTCCCAGAAACCTAGAGAGTTAAATCTTTATCCCATGGGGCTAGGACTTTATTTGCAAAAAAAAGTAATAATATGAACTTCTGAACAACAAGTTAAATGCTGCTGGTGCTGCAATTGCTCAGGAGTCCACTTAGACACCACTGTTTTTGGCAACATCATCATGACTTAGTTTTCATTATTTCACTTAAAGCGTGGAAGACCTTTTGAGAAAATAAATGAATGATAAGTTGCCTTGAGTTGTTTTTAGGTTGCAAAGCTTTATTTTTTAATAACATGAGTTATTACCTATTTTTAAAAAGCATTTGTTTTTATACCTGGCTTTTATACACACCATTTCAAGAGTTGGGTGGGAAATGGGAGAATAACAGATGTTTTATCCTGAAATATAGAGGAATTATGTGAATCTTGGCTTAAGGATGTTTGAGTTAATTTCTACTTAGACGATAAATCTATTTTTCATGGATTTATAACTTGGCTAAAAAGGCATGCTTGAAGACTTGAATCTTGGCAGCTAACGATTTCAGGTCAGGAGAATATTTTTGGCAATATTTTATTAAAAAAAAAAAAAGACTTAGAAGGTTGTTTTTAAGTTTAGAAAGTTAAAGAGAGAGTTTAAAAAAGCATGGGTTGGGTCACAATTTGACACCCATGTTTTGCTGGGTTTTTTGTGTTTTTTTTTTTTCTTACAGGAGAACAACGAAATCTCCATTCAATCTGCTTCTAGCTTGACAGATAATGAAAAACATTTCAGATTTATCCTTTCCAAATTGCCCGCAGTCCTATTTCATATTCAAGAGTAAAGAATCCATCTCAGCTAATAATTCTTAAATACTGAACTCAAAGTACCGTTGTGAAAATTAATGGCTATGTTAAATGAGCAGATACTCAACTCATATATAATTCATTGTAAATTCAGGAATGTCAAGAAAACTACATCAATTAGGACACACAGAAGTTGTGGACAGTAAATGTATGTTACACTATCTCCCTCAAAACACATGATTAATCTAATAATACTGAAGTAGTAAAGTGATTAAATAAATTAATACATCAGGAGGAGTGAAGAACCAATGACAGGACAGCAGTGAATTCAGCATGCCACGTACAAAAAGCACTGGGACAACTTTGGTTAAGCATACCAGGGCAAACACTTTGCCACAAAATCTTTGGTTTTACAGTTTCATTTAACCTCAAAATTACAGAGGGGCTGAGTAATCCTGCCAGGATTTGAATTAGTGGTTCCAGGGAGACTAGAAGCTAAGCCACAGGTAGAACTAAGCAGAGTGGTCAGAAAAGGTGTGGAGCAGGGAGAGCAAACAGGAATATCCATTTCTGGACCTTAACTTACACCCTCTTGTTTGCTCCTCCTGCACAATCACCTTTCTGTTACTGAGAGTCCCTTTAATGTAGTAGGCCAAACTCAGCACTGCCTCCTACCACTAGCCTCTTTGTGTTGAACCTGCAGGGCAAAGGGCTGTCCTAAAGGAGAAGCCGGCAATATTTCAATCACCAAGAGCAATTCAACTGTGGTGTTATCAGTGTAAAGATGGTTCATAACACTCGCTCCAAGGGTAGACCTGGAAACTCTTTAGGGTGCTGCCTGGGTCAGTTCTGAGGTACTTCTTGCAACAGAACCACACATAAGAGACAAATTAATCCCAGCCTCACAAAGTTCTAAGGGAAAGGAAACGTTGGCTCTATTTACTTCTTGCAACAGGTTCTACATTCAATTCAGCTTCTCTGAGCAGAAGACCTAGCTAATTACGGTGGGCAAATTGGTGGTTCAGTGCAACTCTCTCTTTTATGCACTCCAGAGTTTGCTTCTTTGTGTATCTTCAGGTATTTTACATCCAGCAGTGACTTCTGTAGGCCCAATTGCTGCCACTAACTTCAACTGTCATTACTGAATCATTTATTATCCTTGAATAAATGTCACTTACAAATTAGCTTTGTAGTAAGTCTCCTTTCTTCATATCAATCAGTCCATTGAATACTTGGATCAGATTACTAAGGTCTATTAAGAGTGCTATTGCACATGAAGGCAGTACCAAACCAACAGCTAAAAGAGGAAAGTCTTAGTCTCTGCTCCTCCACCCCTGCTCCTTCCACCCTCATCTTCCCTTGCTCTCACTTCTCTGGCTCTTTCTCCTGGGTCTGGGTTCCCCCTCTGTGCTGACACACCCTACTAATGATTTCTGCACATCAGCCCTTCCAAGCACACATCCTTTGCACAGTATGTCACATAGCACACCTCCCATTCAGAACAACAGGCCCTTTCTTCCAGCTTCTGTCCGGTGAAACATCGTAGTCCGTACACCTAGCCACAGCCCAAAATAGAGAAAGGAGGGGGATGGCTGGGCCAGGTTTGGGCGATGTTTTAATAGGCTGGGTTTCACGTACAACAAAGCTGTGGAAAGCATTTAGGATATTTGCAGCCTGCTAGCAGTTAGCAAGGCAGTTACCCTTAAGGATGCTGATACATGCATTCAACTTAAAGCAGAAGGTATGATTCTGCTAACATCATTTAGGGGAGAATTTCACCACTCAGCTATTTCTGTGAGCCTATGCAGTACCACTGGAGTTTTTTGAGACTGAGCCTAGGTATTATATAGTCCCTCTAGCTGTAGCATTAGAGCACCTCCCAAGTATTTAAAAATAGAAGTCACAGTAACAATCTCCCTTTCTTATTTGGCAGCCAGGAGGAGAAACACTTGGTGTAACTTATACATTCGTTTGTATGTTAGTGGGTGGGAGCAAGTTATTTGTTGATGTGTTTGTGGGAAAAAATAAGTTTGTCTCAGTGAGTTAAAATGATTTTAGCAACGAAAATGATGACTTCAGTGGCAGTTTTACACGTATGCATACTGCAACTCAGTGAACTGCCTTGTGTCCCCTTGGATTTGCCTAGAGGGCTAGGGAGTGGTCAAGGCAAAGTAGAGCACTTTGTTCTTGTTAATCAGCTGTTGGGGTCCCCACAACATGAAGAACTTTCTGTCCCCTCATTTCTGCTTCTGGGCAAAGCTCACCACTGCTTCTGAAATGCTTCAGTCCTCTGGAAAGCCTTTTCAAACACTCAAACAGCCCACCCATGTGGCATAGCCATCAACTGTTTATTTGCAGAAGCCTCTCTCTAATAGGAAAATGGGCTGCTTCACTCCACACCCTTTGTCAGCCAGAGCAGCTAACTGCCACAAGATGTAGTCCTATTAAAAACCAGGCCCTTGGATCCCAGATGGGTGTGCGCATGAAGTATGGCCCCCGGTTCACACATAGAATGTCTTTAGGCACTAAGACTAGAATAAGACATAAGAATGACCAAATTTTTGATAGCTTGTCAACTAGATGCAGGGAAGAGAGAAAGAGCAAGGCGCATTTGTTTCCTGGATGTGTTCCTCAATAAAGTAGATACCCTTACTTTTCTTTCCTTTCTGTCTCCTGCTCAAGGATAAAAGAAGGAAATTAAATAATAATAATAATAATAATCACTGTTTCTTACTGTTCTATTGTTATTAGCTAATTTCTTTGCATAAATAAAATTTTAACTTGATCTTCCACAATACTTGCATCTTTTTGCTTCTTGAAACTCCAGATTTTCTGAGGAACTGTCCTTCAAGTGATGCAAATCTTTGGCTAAAGGAGCTTCTGTAAGTAACACTCATCATGGACTTAGAGGGCTGAAAATGGCCAGAGCTGCTCTTTCTCCCTGGGAGAGTAATGCAGGCATAATCTCATAGCCTTTTGAAAGATGCAAGGTATCATGCCAACAGGAGCCTCCCTTGTAATGCAGTCCCCCACGGACAGATGATGCAACAGGTGAGCTGCTGCTGCTGAGCTGCTGGATGCCAATTTGCCTCTGTTACAACATATCCTACTCTGGCTGGATCTTTGTCCCTGTTCCCTCATTCCACTCACCTCACCAAGCCTCATTTCTGAGGCTTTCTGGTAAGCACCTGCTTTTCTCACTCCTGGCTTAGAATAGCTTAAGCCTCCCATGACGCCTGGTTTAAATCCAGTCGCTTCAAACACACAATCAGCGAAGAAAGCTAAAGATGTTTTTGTCTATCCCAAATCATGGCTGACCAACAAGGAACAAACCTGACCCAACAGCTTCTATATGGTCATGTGCAATTAGCAACACACAGTGTTAACGGTAGCTTTTCCTCACACCAATTCCTCCACCGTCTGAATAACTTTCTAAAATTTTCAGAGCCTCATTCATTGACTCCACACACATTCCAGCATGCTACATCAGGATTTGTCTAGCTGGTCTTAAAGGAAGCAAATCATTTCTCATTTCTCTATCAAATGAACTAGCATTTCCTGCACAAAATCGGAATGGTTATGGCTGGAAAGCAAATATGAAAATCATCTAGTCCATACATGTCCAACCCACTAGTTTTATGTTTTACTGTTGCCCCTTTTTTGGTTGCTTTAATAAAAAATATATTAAAAAGTTAAAGTTTTGTTACTTATATAATTAACGATATTATATATCTTATATGTAGCCCAATTCCTCTTCACTCAGTGCAGTCCAGATAAGCCAAATGGTTGGACACTCATGACTTGTCCAATCTTTTGCTCAAAGCAGGGTTGCTCAGGACCATGCACAACTGAGTGTTGAGTAGCTCCAAGGACAGAGATAGCGCAATCTGTTCTCTAGTGCAATCTGTTCTCGTGTTTAATCACCCATACAGTAAAAAAGCTTTTTCTTGATTAAAGTAGAAAGTTTGTGCCCATTTTCTCTTGTTCGGTCACTGGATGCTATTTGAAATGGCCTGTCTC
>JAPSGF010000041.1:2881215-2897203 GCA_035772895.1 Perdix hodgsoniae
GATGGATGGATGGATGGATGGATGGATGGATGGATGGATGGATGGATGGATGGAGAAGGAGGGAGGGAAAGTCAGCTCTATTCAGCCTGTGATACAAAGTACTAAAGATATTAAAAGTACACTGTTTTACACTACAGATGTGAAAGCCTTTGTGCTAGTAAGTCAGCCTGACAATATGAAAGCAGACATTTTCAGCAATGACTTGCATATGGCATCATGAGTTTTATAGAGAAAATGGATACTGGCCAAGACATGGCCTGACATTAAGAAATGAAGCTATTTGTTTTATTACAATCTTTTACACACAATCCACAGAATAGCATCTTGCCATCTTGCAGGTGGGCTGTTTCAACAGATCTCAATTTGATTTTGTAAGCTTCTTTCAAAGGCCAAATCATCCCTATGCACCTTTATGCATTGCCTTCATTTTGCAGTAGTGGAAACTGAGGCATCACAGGTTCAAATCACTCGCCCAAGGTGACACAGTAAATCTGCAACAGCCCAGCAATAAAGCCCAAGAAAGTTATTAGATAATGATAGGAATTGTCAGCATATCATTTTCTTATTACTTCAGTTTGATGAGGGATAACACATTTCAGAGCTGCAGCTGTCCATGAAAAAATATCAGCCTTAACTTTTTGTATGTGTGAACTGTTTACTGAAGCAATTATTAACGGACTTCACTTACAGCTTTGTGGTTTCACTTCTGTATTTCTTGTCTATGCATTTTTCTTCCAAGAACCAGCATTTTTCTTCTAACAATACCTTGTAAAAGTATTGCTTGCTATAGTATGGGAACGGGAAATACAAATATTCTAATATATTCAGTTTCTTTGGTTCATCTTTTTATCAGTCTTTACAGCTTTTTTCTTTGCTTCTTTTATTTTTGTTGTGAGCTTCTGCAAGCACTTGAGATGGCTGGGCACTTCCTTGGTTGTACACATAAACAGCAAATGAATTTCAGATTTGATTGTGAGAGAATTCAAGCTCAAACTGCATGCACACAACTCAGCCAGGCAAGAGAAGAGAATCCAAGGTATTCAGTCTCACAAATTATCAATCTCTCTACTCTGCAACAGGTGCTTTTCTTCCTCAGTGTTCCATGCCGTTGTTTCATGCAGCTTTTGTCTCCTTTGCAGAAAGGAAAGGAAACCTTTCCCCCGACCATTAACAACATCTCTTCAGACTAGTATAGGTTTTCACTGGTAGTGTTCTGCAATTCTGAGAACACTTGGACAAATTAAGTCCTGGCAAAGTTCTAACTTGGTTTACAAACAAGCGATTACACCCTAAAAGAAAACAAAAACAAAACAAAAAACAACAAAACAACTTTATGACTAGTAGCAATTGTGATACCAGTATAAAAAAATCCCACTTTTGATAATTTAATAGCCAAAACCAAGCACATGGCTCCTTTTTGGGTTTCTCCAGGAACCATGGGCCACTAATACATTCAGAGCTGTACCAAGAGTGGGGCAGAAAGACAGCCAGCTCTGGGTGAACAGAGGCACAGGACAGAGAAAAGAACTGTCATGGTTTAATGATGTTTGGTTATTGGTATTCCACATCATAACATCATGTACTGCACTGAAAACAAAGAGTTAATGTCCCAGGTACCTGTCCCAGAGGAGAAGAACTACTACATCCTCCAGAGGACTGTTCACTGTTCTGTTACAATTTCTGCTCAGTGGGAGAAGATAAATACCATCCACAAAACATTTTCCACCCTTCCCCTTTGACCTCAGCAGTATGTGCTCTCCCTAGATCGCCTCACCTCAGCATTAAAGTAAGGCCTTCAGCTTTCAGACTCTCTCTCTCATTATATTTCATTTATTTGCTTCAATTCTAATTATACTGTATTACAGTGTGTTATCTTGCATCCCAATATCTTATTTAGTAAAATTGTTTGTTTCTCCTCAGATCACTGCTGTTGTTTTGATTCTGGGCCCATCTCTCAACCCTTTTCCCTGTTTCCCTTTTCCAGGTTGTAGATCTGTGGGTCCCTCCACCCCGCTGCTCATGAAACCAGGCCGAACCAACCTGTAAACTGTTGACAAGAACGAAACACAGCAGCTCCCCCCGAATTTGGGGAGATCATTGGGAGCCCCTGCAGGCTGCTCCAGTGGTTGTAGGAAGGAAGGCTGCATTGCTTTTGTGCTCCAGAAAGGAGCATTCCTTGCTGAAGTCCCGAATATTCTGTACCCTGAATACAGCAGACTGAAAATTCTTCCTTATGGGATCAATAGGAAAATGACGTCAGCCGTATCTGATGAACCAGGAACCTGACTGTAACTGTACAAAGCAAGCTATCAGGTTCAGGCTTCAGAGCTGCAGGTTTCCTCTGACCAACAGCAATTCATCTCCAAGATGCCAAATGGAAATGCACAGAGGTGGATCGAATGAAAATTCTGATACCTCATTTTCAGGGGCTTCTTCCCCGAGCAGATCAGACCAGGACAACCATGCAAGTACCCAAGGGATATTTTTGTGACACCTTAGCTTGGTGTACTGCCTGTTCCATTTGAGTCCTAACTTGCCCTCTAAAGCTTACATGGGATATAACCACTGGAATAGGCTCCCCATGGAGGTGGTTGAGTTAACATCCTTAGATATGTTTAAAATCTGTTTGGATGTTGTGCTCAGGGACATGATTTAACAGAGGGTTGTTAGTTAGGGTAGTATGGTTAGTTAGGTCATGGTTGGACTCGATGATCTCTAAGGTCTTTTCCAACCTGAGTGATTCTATGACTGAATTTGCTGGTTCTGGCTTTCAGCTCTGTGCATAGCGCCAAGCCTACAGCCCCAGAGCACAGCAGGGTAACTCAGTACAATCTCTTCCATGCAGGGGGCATAAGCATGGTGTCACTGACACTGGAAAAATAGCTTTGACCCAGGCATTTGAAAATGCATTTCTGTGCTAATCTACAGGATTCCTCATCCTGGAGAAATTAAAAACTTCTGCTTTCTGGCAGACAACACATATGCAGGTTAATGCTGAGGTCACTGGCAAAAGAGTGCAAATTACTGTAGTTTGAAGTGGGGTATCCGACACCCTAACTTACCCTACAGCTTTCATTTAACTTTAAAATAAATGAGGCCCAGCTTTACAAACATATTCAACAACAACACTGGTGGTCATTTACTTGAGAAAGCTTTTGTTTACTGGTACTGAAAGCATATATGAAACACTTATTACAACTACATATTCTTAGCTGAGTGAACATCACAACAGCAAAAAGCTCTCTCTAAATGCCATCACCAGGGTCTGTTGCCTGAGATTCAGATTTTGCTGTTCTGGTGCATGCTGAGAGCTTCTTCAGCACTTCAACAGAATCTGTAGGCTTTTCCAAGAGTCAGGTAAACAATATCAGATTCTAAATATGCTAGTCTTAGAAGGATTTAGGAGAAACAAAGCTTTTTGTAAACAGAACAATATATTTAATGGGCATGAATAGTTGCAAATTTCATATCCAATTTCATGCAAATATCATACCAGTACTATTGATTTTATCAGAGTGGGATCTCTCACTATGGATCTATAAAGCAAGCTGTCTCACTGAGGTAGGGGAGGACAAAGGAGTGCCTCTGAACAATACACTTGGTTCTGCTGCAGATTGACTGGGTAACTTTGGGACAGTTTTTAAAAGCTACCTGTAACTCTGAAGGTTGCAGTTTTGGAGAAATCGGTGTATTGTAACAGTTGCTTTCCTTGCTAAGTACTGAAAAATGTGAACTGCTAGATTGAGGACATGGGTCAACCAAGCTTCTCCTCTGTTTTTCCATCTATAATACAAGCACAGAAACACACCACATTGGATTTTTATCCTGCAGTCTTTTATTTAGGAGAAGGGGGGTGAAATTATGCCAGACTATTTTGAGTCTACTTATAAGAGAAACACTTTGCAAATCACAGTCTAGAAATTACTGCATGGCACATCCTATAGACAGTAATGTAGGAGAAAACTAAATACCAGATCTTTCATCCCAAGACATGTTTATACAAATGCATTCTATTTCAAAACTGCCTCTAAATTATTTCAAGAAAGCAGAGAATGTTCACTTCCCAAAGCGTTAAATTATGCATAGGATTCGGTTCCAGTAAAATACTAATTCTGATGCTAGATTTATTTTTCCCTCCTCATTAATTGCATGTGCTGAAAAGACCACAAAGTCCACAATAACCTGAAGCCATTTTACCGAGTGCTGTAAAGGTCATTTAAGAATGCAGCATAATGAATAAGCAAGACAGTTCTTGTATTATAACGTGCCACAAGGCCTGGATGACACAACTTCTGTACACTCTGCTGCCCGCTTCTTTCCAGAGTGCAGTACTTCATAAAGGAGCAATTTTAGTCTGCAGAACTAATAACGTAAGACAAGTTGCCCAGGTTGGAAACATGGGAGGAGTCACTCAGAAGAATGTAGTTCCCAACACGCTGGATTAATAATTAACAAGACAGACAGAAGGAAGAAGAGAAAAGCCTGTACTGACAGTCAAATTAGGGCTACCTCCAGAAGGTCCAAATACATTATTGGCATGTTCCTTTGGAGTATACTTTATCCAACTGAAAAACCCCATTTGGATTTCCACTGTAAGTGAAAAATATAATCACCTTCCGCAACAGCTGCTCTGAGTTGACCTTCCTTGTGGGATTCTACTCTGCATACCTGTACTCCTCCAGTTCCTTGAGCCTGTTAAGCAGATGGCAAGCCAAACTCACAGCTCAAAGTCCAGTTTTTGTACTCTGAATCCTTTTCATATGCTCAAATGCCCTCAGACCCAAGGCTGATAGACATAACTCAAGCTAGTATAAGGACTGAAAGAATAGTGCAATTTTAGGGTTGAAAAATATACACTAAAGTAGTCTGAACACTACACCAAAGAAGGCTTGAATACTTCTTTTTGTCAGGGCATGATATATTTTGGATTTAGATTTTTTTTTTTCTATTCTTTACTATAAACACAATGCATCTCCTGTGGCTGTGCTGGTAAGATCTGTTACCATCCCAAGCCCTTCTACTGGCTACTGACCCCATCCATGTACCTATGGAGCAGTTCCAGCAAGCACTCCTTTCAAGTCTGAAGAGACCAGACCAAGTATTCAAACACAGACCTACTATTCAAACCATCCCACCTGATTTCTGCCTAACAAGGTTTCAGGATGTGCTTCTACAGATTGGTGGCTTGATGGGAACAGCAGTCTTCAGACTGACAAACAGCCATAAAGCGGTACATGAGAAATGACACCTTCCTACAACCCTACTGACATAACTACACTAGGAAAGCAAGTGTGACAGTTCTGGTATAATAACGCCTTAGCTGTACCACCTCACCTTATCTTGCAGCTACCTGGTGGCTTGTTGCCACCCAAACAGGTAGTGCTTCCACTTCTCCCTCTTTAGGCTGCCCTGCTGGGCCCCTTGCACCGTCCCTATTGCTGATCAGAACACAAGGCAAATAATTCAGCTTTAATTCTGCCAATGCAGTTTAAGCCAGATGACTTCTTTGTTCTGAGAATTCCTAACTTACACCTTTGAGAAGTATTCGCAAGAAAGTAGAACTACATTCATCCCTTTATTTATATATATATATAAATATATGTGTGTGTGTGTGTGTGTGTGTGTGTATATATTTGTTGTTGTTGTTGTTGTTACAACTACTTGATTAATATTCAACAGCTCCACTAAAGAGAGTCACTGGCATAAGTCTTGGTGTGGACACAATTATGGTAATCAGATGTGTGCTGTTTCCAGAGCCATGGGGGATTTGATACCAATGGGGCTGCAAGTCTGGTAATAGGACACAGCCTAAGGTATACCCTAAGCTATTTCATTCTCAGGGGTAGCAATAAACCAATCAACAAAACAAACAAACAAAAATTACTTCAGGGCTGATAAGTAGAATGACTCTTGCATAGACTAACAAACACAGGTAAGCGCCTGAAAGAGGAACAGAGAGACTTTAGCATCATTCCCTGACTCAGGCTGCTCACAGGCAAGTAGCAGTCTCCGCCAGCACACACAGGGGGTTCCTGGATTTCAGTACGAGCCTTCCAGCAAGCCTACTGCACAGTCACAGATGGAGCTTGTTTTCCTCCCTTCTGTCAGCACAGGACCTTCCTCCCCACCTAACCTTGCCCTGCAGGACAAACCTGCTCATCAGCCACAGGGGTCTGGTGTGAGCATCTGTCCCTGCTCTCCTGCTCCAACACATTTGGACATGCAAAAGCCTCCTCCTTTCCTTTCTCCCCCTCAGTCCCCAAATATCTGCTCATTTTAAAAATGACAGCTATTCACATCTTTGTGCACACAGAGGAGAAGGGTGGAGACTGAGCATCCTTTGCATTACAACTGCTGGGCAGATGGCATTTGCCAATAACACTTCACAAAAATTGTAACTCCACACTTCTGGATCTGGTTGGTTTGTGCTTTCATCAATTATGAAGTACAGTTCAGAGCACAAAGAAGCTGCAGAATTGCTGATCTGGGCAGTGTCACGCTCTTAAAGGAGCTTAGTACACAAATTTCCCTATATTCACTTAAACTGCAGGATGTCTTAAAACACAGAACTTTAAAACCAAATGTAGACATCACAGTCATTTTTGCAGTAGATGCCAACAGAAGTGCAAGTAATAGGGTTAAAGTAAACAGAGGGAAAAAAAAAAAACAACCCCACAACCAAACTGAAACAGCTCACTTGAAGAACATTCCATCTGTGAAATATGTTTCATCCTCTCTCCCACTGTGGCAGCAATGAGATCCTTAACAGAAAAGGAAATTGGCAGCCTAAGTGTCTCAAAAAGCTCTCGTAAGATTTTCTTTACCCACTACAGCATTTTAGCATGAAGGTTGTTGGAGAACTAGAATCTTTGAACTGATTGCATGGGCATCAGACGTAAGGTTAAGAGTGCAAGCATGAGAAATCTGTTGCTTTTTACTGATTTACTCACAGTGCCTCTCCCTTCCCCAGTTCCACTTACGCTTTATCCTGGAAACAACGGTCAGGCACAAACAAAACAGGGGTCAAGTCAATCTGCTCACTCACAGCACCATCAAAGCAAATGGTTGGCCAGGAACTAGCAGCACATATTTGAGGCTCCTGGAAGCCTGCGGTCAGTCAGTTCTCTACACAGCGGTGGGCTCTGGGGTGCGTTTTTGTGTGGTTGGTTTTTTTGTGTGTGTGTGTTTGGTTGTTTTTTCTTGTTTTTGTTTTTTTCCTACAATGTTTTGGTTTTGTTTTCCTTCCCCCTTTCCTGGTTGCTTGAGGAAACCCAAATAAAAGCCAGAGGGAAACCTTTCAGCCTACCTTTCAGTGGGAGCGTGCCGAGCATTAGGAGCAGTTCCTGCCCGGGTCCCTCTCTGCCCAGTCAGCAGCAGGCGCATTGCCTTGCTACAGGCACATTCTGGAGTTTTAAAGGAAAAACACAGCGGAAGACATTTACAGTTTATTACAGAGCCAGCGCTCTGTGGTGCTCTGGGAAGGAGAGGGGGGCAGCCGTCAGCTGGGCGTGAGGATTTGTACAAAAGCACACCTGGCCAGCTTTGAGGCCAGGTGGAGGGGGAACGCTGCGGGTTTCAGCAGGACTTCACACCGTGACTCAGACTGCACGAGGAGAAGCAACTATTACGGACACAGACACGAAGTCACAGAGCTCCAGTTCTGTTTGTGTCTGCGTATTCAGACAGGGCACAGCGCTCAGGTGGCCATTCCTCAGCGATGAGCGCATGAGAGCAGCACCTCATCGCTCGTATGGCTGCACAGCGATGACAAAGCGCTGCCTTTCACTGCCTCCTGGAAGTGACACAAACACTGTGAGATGCACTGCATCTCCGTTTCAGTCTCGCTGGTCAAAAAAAGTCCCGACTAAAAAAGGAGGAGGAAAAAGGAACGCCTCTTCTCTAAGCGTTAAGAGGAGAAGGGAGCAGCAAATGAGCTCGCCACAAGCCCACGGCCAAAGAGGGCGATCCAGCACCGCTATCCGTGCGAGCTCTTCTGGCAGATGCCGCTTTCAAAACTAAGAACGCCCCCGACCGCTTCGAGAATCGTAGCGCCGGAGCACAACGCACTCCCCAGGCCACTGCAACGCCTGCACTGCGCTGCCCTGCCCGCCCGGTCTGCACGGGCTGTGGTGGCGGCTGTTAGGAGCGCGAAGGTCCGCCGAGTCACGCGCCCCCCCTCCCCCCACCTCGTCCGCACGTGCCCACCCTCCCCGCTCTCGCCCAGCCGCCGCCGCCGCCCAGCACCGCGCGGAGACTCCCAGGGGCTCTTTAAATAGCGTCTATAAATACAACAGCGGAGCTCGCCTCCCCATTGGTCGCCGCCGCCTGGCTGATTTGCATGGCGGGGCGGGGCCTGCGGGTCACGTGGGGGTGGGGCTAGGGTTGTGCAAGCGCGCGGTCAACCGCGGCCCCGTGGGGCTGCAGCGCCCGGCAGCGGGCAGGCGGTGCTTCGGTGCGCTGTTGCCGCCCGCGTTCCCGCTGTCTGCCTGCCTACACGGGGGCTTGGCCGTGCGTCTCAGCATCCTGCCCTCCTCTGCGTTCCACTGCTCGGCGCTGCAGTGCGCGGTGGTGCATTGCATCTCCCTGCCCCGTTCTGTTCTGCATTGCTCTGCGTGGCGCTGAGCTGCTCCACGCTGCACCATGACAGCGGCAAGCCCCGGGATCGTGTTGGCGTGCTGCAAGCCGTGGCTCAGTGATGGGCTGAGGAGCACGCTTGGCTCTCTCCCGCTGCTGTCCCAACCGAAGCCAAACGCAGAGCGAGGGCTTCTCGCTTTGTGCTGAATCAGCCTAAAATGATATTAGACAATGCTGAGATATCTTGGCACAAAAATCTGGAATTCTGACAGCTCCTGGAATTTCCACCGCTGCCCTGATTTCCTCGGGCCCTCCCTCAGTTGCCCCTGCGGCAGCAGCCTGCTCTGTGCTCAGTGCTCGGGAGCAGCACCCCAACCCCACATGCTGTTGGGAGAACAAAAGCACCCTTTATTTTTGTCTTTTTAGGGCATGGCAGCTTAGCAGTGCAGCTCGGGGTCATCATTTGTGGGAGTTTGTTTCAAGGCTCTGTGTTTTCCTCAGACCTATGGCACCAAATCATATGACTTCAAGAGAATCTTGGCCTTATTGAAGAAAGTTAAAACACTCCTGGATCTCATGACATGCAGAAGATGGGCTATGAAAACGGAAGGGGGAGAGGGTCTGTGATTTGCCCTGTAACTGGGGCCTGTGAATGCAGGCAGCGCAGCCTTGAGGGCTGGCATGCAGGGCATGCAGTGCCTCCTGCATGCTGCGCTTCCCACTGATCCTACTGGAGCTGTGCTGACCCAGAACTGCCTGAGGATTTTGGAGTGCGCACATAAATACACTCTGTGTCTGCAGTTAATTTCTGAGCGGTTCTAATTAAACCTACCTTTATTTAAAAACCCTTATTTAAGTTCCCTTGCTATTCCCAGGACAGTTTACTGTTTGCAGGGAGCGCTGCTGTGCCCCTATCCCTCCCTGCTCTGCTTTTCCTTGCTCTTGGGGCAGCGGTCTCAGCACCTTGCTGCATGCAGTGCCATGCATGAGCAGTTGCTGTTGTTGCAAGCTGCATGCACTCGCAGTCACTGCGTGGTCTGAGCCTGATGGACAGAGGGGCTGTGCAGCAGGAGCTGCTTGATGCTATTTCAGGCATGTGTATGCATCCCGCTTTGCTCATCCCTGCTGGACTGTCTGTCAGACACATCAGTCTCATACGGGTGTTTTGGATGTTCTGGATTGGGTAAAGCAGCTGCTTGGAGGCTGTGCAGGGGAAGCTAATGTACTTAAAATAGCACAACATGACTACATGTAAGCAAATGAACATGGCCTTGGCATGTCTGAAGCCCTGCCCTGCTATGTCATTTCAATACCTGGCTCATGGCAGGAAGCAGACTTGGATGGCTGGACTCATGTGCAGTGCTTAGAGAAAAAATAAGGTCAGACATGAATGGTGCTGCCTCTAAAGTTAGGTGGAAACTAACTTCAACTTTTTTTTTTTTTTTTTTTTTTTTTTTTTACTTTAGTTAGGTGGGCCTTGGATTTTTTGGGTGGAGAGGGTGTCACAACTATGCACTTCAGCATTTTGGTTCTCTTTGGTCAAGCCTCGGGAAGCTACATGCATTTGCAGGCCTTGCCTGCGACCTGACTGCCACAGCTAGTGCTCTGCCCTGGATACTCTCTGCAGGTTGAAAGTGAAAAAGTGCAAATATCAGGCTTGTGTGGCTTGCTGCTAGCTCCAGGGACTACAGATGGTCTGAGAACATCCTGCAGAGAAATGGAGAAGTGAGGTTCCTCCAAGGAAGAACTCGCTAGAGGAACTCTGTGAGTTCAGAGCAGAGGCTTCTCTGTGCTCTAAGTATCTGTGGGAGCCAAGGAGGGGAAAAGAACTGTCTTTGTATACAGGTCCTTATAAACAAGCAGGTTACACCAAGCTTGAGTCTGACTCATGCATTTTTGCCATCCAAGTGAAGCTGCTTCTAGCAGCTCCATCTGCCTGTGCAGTGACACCAGGCTGCAGCCAGATCTACATAGTAAAAGCCCCATTGTGGAGCAAACTTATCCACAGATGGCATAAAGCTGTAAACCCGCTGTGTTTCCAGGGCTTCCAGAGCAGAGCCTTGTGCCCAAAGCCCACATCCCATCTGGTTGAGAGAGCAGGAAGAGGTGGCGAGGGGCAGGGAGAAGAGGCCACAGACCCTTCAGCAAAGGGAAGCTTTGGCTTGTGGCACTGTGTTCTCCCTCATGGCAGCCTAGCCCTGGCCTGGTCCTAACAGCAGAAGGGGGTCTATTAGCCCCACCCTGTGAAGGAAGAAGTTTGTCCAAAGGATGTGAGGTGGGCTGCGCAGATGCAGTCCCAGGCCCAGATAAAAGGCCCCTGGCGATGCGTTTGCTGGTGCAGATATTAAGCAGGTATTAAGGACCATTAACATGGTTGGAGTATTCTGCTGCAGAGAGTATGGGTACAAAGGGTCTGGTGCCATCGTTTGGGACACTGAAGCGATCTCAAGGCTGTCACTCATTTTGGAAGCTTTCTGCAGAGAAAACAGGCAACCTCAATCAACCCCTGCCACGGCTGACAGTTGGTACAGGTGCTTCAGTACATCCTTTTGAAGTCCTCCTCACACTATGCTGGCATATGAGACCACATCTGAGGGCGAGTAACACAGCTAAAAACACCCAGATGAAGGAGACATCATTGCTTGGCACAGTGTGTGGGCTAAGCATATCCAGTTCCTGTATCTCGAATGTTTAGGCTCCGCTTTTGTCCCCTGGAAGTCCCGCTTCGAAGGCCAGAGCTTTACACAGGCCCAGATGTGAGTTTCTGAGGGCTGAGGACCTTCCTCACACACACAGCCACCTTTGGAGGTGGGGCGTGTGGCTCCGGCTCCATCTGAGCGGTGCTTGCTGCCCCCAGCTGCTCGCTGCCAGAGAGCATCCGGCTGCAGACTGAGCGCAGCACCCTGCGTCTGACTGCAACAGGAGCGCGATTTCACTGCATCCCATCACAACTGTGCATTTTGCCAGCTTTGCTTCGGGCCATTGTAAGGCTTTTGGGCAGAGTGTCTGAGACACAAACTCACGACTCTGAACACAGTGAAAGATCACAGGGCGCGTTTGCAAGGAGCTAGATTTGCAGCCGTGGAAACAAAAGCAGCAGACTAAGCAGCTATTTAGGGCTCCAGAAGTAACCTGGCATCTGAAGTCTGCCATGCATTCTCTGAAGTCTGCCTCTATCAATGTCACCACCACCCGTGGAGCCTCTGCATGTCCGTACTTATGTTATATGTTGTCATTTTTTCCCCAGCGCAACCACTGAATATTGGTGTGGATTTCACAAAACGCCTTCCCGAGGCTGGCAAGAAAGCAAAAAGGGGTGGGGAGCCAGGGAAAACCGGCTGCTGTTCTCCTGTGACACGTGAACAGCAGTGCTTTGGGCAGATCACTCCTGGAACCAGGTCATAGTCCTCCCGGACCTTCAAAAGTTTCTTAAGGTGTCCAGGGAAAGGTGAGCCCAGCCATACACCTGAAGAGCAGGCATGAGGTGCCTAGGAGTTTCCAGGACACCGTGGGAGCCTCATCTCTTTTTACTGAACTTTAGATAGTTTGTAAGATGCTGACAGTTGTTGTGTGTCTCACCTCACGCGTATCAAAGTTTCTTGGCTGCAGTTGCAAGAGTAATACCTGTAGGCTTTAAAGCAGCATTCATCTTGGCTAGCAAGGTAATTTGTGTGTGTCTTAAATACTTGTAATTAGGAAGCTTCATAGCTCATGTAGTAAGGAACCAAACAGACTTCAGGAGCACATGAATAACTCCTTATTTTTTTATTAATATTCCTTAAAAAGAAAGGCAGTTCTTTTCTGTCTCCTCAACGTGACCTTGATGAGAAGCTGGGACCGGTCTCCCTGGTGCACGCAGGTCGTAGAGCTGTCACTCCCAGTGAGCTGGGAAGTTCAGAGAGAAGTAAAACATTTAGCAGGGAAAGAAGTTCTGTAACATCAGCTTCTCTAATCTGGATGTGCTTGCTTGCGCTGCTGCCTCTCCAATAGGTACTCCACCCAGCCCTCAGATAATAATCACAAGCTATTTTACCAGCTCTGTTTCCTTCTTCATTTTTGTTGTTAACTCCATCAGCTGAACTGATGGTGCTTAGCTTGAGAGCGTGCGCCTTGAGCAGCTTGGTGTCTCACAACGCAAGAAATAAAATAAAATAAAATAACATAACATAACATAACACAAAACCCTGTTATTTGGACCTCAGGCTATGAAAACACTGTCCTGCAAAATACGCAAGCACGTACTCAACTTTGTTTCAAGGAGGCTGCTTTTAAGCTTGTCTGGAAGAAACCAGGGCCAGAAATAAATATTGCCAGGGTGAGCCGAGCAGCTAAACAGATGCGTACATTGGTGGCGTCACGTTCCTAGGAAAACCACCACCATACCCAGTGCTCCCTGGGGGAGGAACAGCCCTACTGTCAGAGGGCCCACTGCTCCTGTTTTCACTCAGACAGAAATTCCACTGAGAGCAAGAACTGATAGGGCTAAGTGGAAATTGCAAAACTGGATTCAGATTGGCACACAGTGGAAAGCCAGGAATTCTCAGTGATAACGTGTTTTCTTCTTTAAAGCATACATCAGTTTCTGAAACAGATTTTAGTTTTCAGAAGTGTTATTTCCTCCCTTGGTTGCTCATAGTTTTCCTCTTACACAGAATTATTTTAGCAGCCCAAAATACATATCTCTCTATGTAAACTTCAGCAGCACGTTAAAGAGACACTGCCCAAAACATTTTAGTCCTCATTAAGTGAAATGCAGTGTCTGACATGGAAAGCTTGCATTAGTTTAAGCCTGAATAATTCAAGCCATCTGTTGTGGAGGCCCTGTAAAGTCCTTTTGTGCTGGACTGGATTTCTCTAAGGCTTCCCTTCCTCAGAGCAGGACTCCAGAATAACTCTTACTCTTCCCAGCTTCTCCTGCCACATTTGTAGTGCACAAACAATGTTTGTCTGCAGGACATGGTGCTTCCTAGCAAAACAGCTCTCATAAACCCTAGGATACTTTTCCTTCCCTCCTGCTCACACGATGTGGCTTTGGACCATAATTCCTGAGGGCACCCAGATTACAACCTGCCTCTTCAAGGACCTGTGCGGAACTCAAGTGAAGAGATGCACGTGTTTTTGTAAAGAGTCAAGAAGTTCTTCAGCCAGCACACAAAACAGTTCAGAGAGAGTGCACATGTAATTATACAGGCATATCCCTGCCATATTGAGGGTTTCTCTCAGAGTCTATGAAGGAGCTCCTCCATCACTCACAAGGTATTCCCTGAGGCTGCAGCTGCCCGGGCTGGGCAAAAACCCACAGTATCATGGATAGCCATCCTTCCCATCTGGCCAAACAGGCAGCAGGGACTCCTCCTTTTCACAGCACCAGTGCCCTTCACTGACTGGTTGCAACCTCCCGTTTGGTGGTGCTTTATCCGTTCCCTGCTGTTCAGTGCTGAGGAAATGAATTCAACCTGGGTGGTAGCCATCAGCCTGTGCAAGGGCTCTCCAGCTGGATGGAAAGTCATCCACGCTCAAGAGCTTTCCAACAGTGTCCCCGTGCCAAGTGGAGGAATTTTCCCCCTCTTCTCTGGAGAGCTGCAGCTCTGTGCCGCAGGGAAGGAGGGACAGTGACTGAACCAGCCCTCAAAATGAAGCCTTGTTCTGCCAGAAGCATGCTGACTGAGGCCCCAGGGCCAAACTGGCTTGTAGGGGGCATGCTTGCCTATGCAGCTGAAATCCTCACATCAATAACCTGCGAATTAAAGCTCATTATGGGCCCAGTTCACCTCTTCAAATGCATGTGCTTAATTTGGCATAATTGGAGCAGCATTTCAGTGCAGCCTTTATATGCACTGTTTAAATCTACAAATGGTATTTTAGTGGCATAAATGGATTCCAGGTGCAAAGAGAGGAGGAGGGAACCTCTCAGCAGAGCACAGTCATTTCAGACAATCAGTGGCTGTAATTTGCAGACATGCAAACACAGGAGAAGCTATTATAGACCTCTGCCAGGCCCATGTCACCCAGGGTGAAAGAGAGACACTCTGGGCTAACTTCTGCTAGCTTTCTTTATGAGATGAGTCGTGGACTGAAAGAATTCCTGCTGCAGACCAGATGACAGAGGCTGGCACTCAGAGGTGACCAGCGCTAGTCAGAGATTTATGTTTTTCCCAGCTGAACCAACAGCAGTAACTCAGATGTCTGTTTAGCCCTTATTTCTGTGGTTACTGAAGGGGTGGCAGAACATCTGCCTGCTTGCATGCACTGCCCATAGCACTGCTTTCCAGCAGCTGTCCTGAGGACTACAGTTTCCCAGGGGGAATGGCAGCAGTATTTAACCAAAGCAGGTCTACAGAATTCAGTATTTTGATTCTGGGAAGAGCACAACACTGAAGGAAAAAAAAAAAATAATCTTTATTTAAGATAAATGTATACAAACAAAAGGAAGTTCAACTTAAACTGTGAAGTGCAAGCCCAAACTAACAGAGAGCAGCCCGTGTCTGCCACTGAGCTCCATGACAACTGCTGTCTGGACAGGAACCAGAAGTTTGGTCTTCATTTATGAGCTGCATAATCAATAAGAGCTGAGGCCAAACCTCACAATTTTTATAAGCCTGGGCTATTTCTTGTTTCACATTATGAGGCACAAGAGACGGGGCTGACTTAGATTCACAAAACCTTGGCTCAGACTCAAAAAGCATCAGCATGACTACTGAGAATGAGTGTGTTCTCAGCTAGGGCTGGCCTCTCCAAAAGCTGGGACATTTTACTGAACTTTAAAGGCCCAGCTCCAATGAGGATGCAGGGCTTATTTCTAAGATAGCATCACTTGTGTATTACGTGTGGCAGTATCATATTGCATACAGGGCATTTGAGGTGTTTAGCCTTGTCCTTTTGTTCCATCCTAGAGTGCAGAGCAGAGCAGAGCAAACACACCAGTCCTGGAACTGCTGCTGTTGTCCTGTGAGTCAGGCTTTCAGCCTTCAGGAGTTACAGAAGGCATAGTGGCTTCTGTCAGGCACCAAAGTTCCTTTGAAAAATATCATTAATAGTATTTTTCTCTGTGGTGTACCCCTGAAAAGCAGTTGAGTGAAGTGAGACAGCACTGCCACACAGAGATGTTACAGAGCAATTCAGGGGTTGAAAGGAAGAATAACTTTTCCCGATTAGAACTTCAAGGGGAAATGAGAAAGATTTCAAGAGAGCAAGAAAATACTGCCTTTTTACCTGTGAGGGGTAAAAAAACAAACCTTGAGAGTTTTTTGATGGCATTGGGGAGCTAGCACAGTTTTCCGCCTTATCCAAAAGATGGCACTATTAACATTGCAGACGTGCTGCATCCCACTGTGACAGTGCAGCTCTGAGCTGCCAGGGAGAGGAGGAGAGGAGAGGAGAGGAGAGGAGAGGAGAGGAGAGGAGAGGAGAGGTG